>JAOEFI010006475.1:0-33121 GCA_034621735.1 Anopheles plumbeus | reverse complement strand
CACCCTGGGGGTCGAGTTGAATCGGTACTGTATCGGTACCGGTCCGACCCGTATGAAATCGGGGAAACGAACTAGTTGGAAGTATAAAATTGTCTATACAACTCGCTCGCATTCGAAAGTCGCTGGAAGGCCCTTTGTAGCAAGGAGAGAGAGAAATAAGTAGGTTTTGTTTCCCAAACCCGTCGCTTTTCTAAGCGCGATTCCATTCCTCGCTAGCTCGGTAGTGTTTCTAGCTGCACAAACATTACCGTATTTCAACCCGTTGCACATCATTGAGCTAGGACTCGGTCCCCATGCAAGGACACCAAATGTGACAACCGATCAGTTTTCTACCCTTTGGATCGTTGCAACGAAGTCCGAAGTCCACCGCCGGGCCGGAGCGAAGCGGTGAGCGGTGCCGAGCAAAACGGTTCTTCAGCCAGGTCCTTTCATTTTTTTCCGATCAAGTTTTTTACCGTTTTCTATTACTTTCATTTAATTCAGTTTCTAATTATTTTCGTTTTTTATTCCTGCTGATATGTTTTGTGTCCAATTTTTGTGCACTACTCTGCAGGCATCAATTTCCCGGCCAACTCGTGCGTAAACCGGAAGGGCGCCATCAGTTCCTGTGTTAGGTTCTGCGAGGATGTCCTGGTTTGTTATTTTTTTATTTTTTTCAAACACTGCGCTGCAACACCGGAGAGGGTGTTCAATCGAGCGAATCATTTTTTTCATTTAATGTATTTTCTCCTGACTCATTTCCGTTCCGATCAACAGCGGAAGATTGCAGAGGTAGAATGATGAAAAATTGGTACATAGACACACATATAACTCGTACACGTACGAAGTGAGTCCGTTGACGTCCGTGAGTGTTTGGTTTCAAGCCGGAGGGTAAGCGAAACTGTTGAAGGAACGAGCGAAGGAAAGTGGCAGGCTTTGTGCTATATGCCCCAAAAAACCCTACATTTATAGGCTATAGAAAATTATTCTTGAAGCAGCTTAATTTTTCATGTACCATGTGGTATGTTATACGAAAATAAGCAAAAGTGAAGCATGGTCGGTTTGCTACCTTTATGTTGATATTCTATTAATCTATCAATATACAAAGAATGCGATCCCATCCATGTTTTATGCTAATCAAATTTCACCTCATTGTCAACGTCTTCACTTGGGGGACAAACTATTTTTCACTTTTCATTCCCGTTTCGTTTAGCCGTCACTATATTGACCCATTCCATATTTCGAGACACGATTGTCATATTTCGACAGCGCTCTTTTCCCTTTTTCATTCTCGTCTGGCTCACCAAAGGCCCGATTTGACCACGAACCCCGCAGAAAAGGGAAAATACCTCCGGAAACAGTGCAAGTCCTAAAACAGCGCTGGCTGCGGTTTTTCCTTCTGGCAGACGGCAGAAGTTTTTGCTTTTCCGTTTGTAAAGAAGATCCTGTTAGTTTTGTGAGCCGTTTGCCGCTCGGTGGTTTTCGTGCTCTTCCTTCGCTTGTACCAAGAAACGGAAAACTACGCAGCCGAGCGGAAACCGGCCGGTGCGGACTCGGGCTTTTCGGTGGCCGGCAGGAAGTTTGTACAAACCGCACATCCTGCGCTGCCGCTTCCGCAAAGATTGACAGCGAATCGAAAGTGCTACTCGGCTGCCTTAATGGACCTATCCGCAGAAAAGAAGAAGCCAACCCCAAAGCGAGTGAACCGCCTTGAATTGCAAAGACCGTGAGCTGGCCCGTTTGCATGCGTACACTTCCGTTAGCGTGTTTTGATGTTTGCTCAGGCCGCGAGTCCTTAAATGAGCCAGTGTGGGGAGAAGAGAGTTACCTGACGCGCACGAGAATTTGGGAGCCGTGGGATGGGTCATCACGACCGACCGGCCTGGCGCGTTACTTTCGTTCCAGTGAGCTGCAAGCCTCATGTGACGAAATTTTCTACAAGGACGTAAACAAGCTACCGCCCAATGAGGTATATTTCCTGCTTGAAACAAATGATGTCATCATCATGGCTACACGTGTGTCAACGGTCCCGCCTTAGTGGCGTCTTCGAGTGGAATTTAATATGAATCCCCACGCATCGGCGCCGGTTGGAGCTCACCTCCTAGGTCATCTCCGTAGAAAACTTTGAGATCTTTTTTTCCTTTCTCCCTAATGACTGAAATTCAGCGGCTCCTACAGCCAGCCATCGGAAGGATGTCCTCTTCACTGGGCGGGTGTCGGGTTTCGTTTGTGTTTTTGGGTGAACTCGACTGTTGCGTGCCCGTAACTGGAAACTCGGGGCTACAAGCGACCGGTACGTAACATTCAAGCGGTTGCCGGCCATGCGTATCCCCCGGCCTTTCAAAGAGACCGTCGGGTCTGCTGTCGTACGAGATTTGAACTTTACCGTACTAGGAGCACCCAAGCTCGTTAGCATGTTTAATGGCGGAACGGATCAAAACAGCATAATTTTGCCCATATCATCAATATCGATGACACACGTCAACGCACGCTCGGCGGTGTTCGACCCTTTCGCCTTGCCAACACTTTCTCGAGCAAATCTCCTTCTACCGAGTGTCAGCTCTATACGCCCGTCAGTTCGCGGAAGGCGAAGCCGGCATGTTTGCGCCAATCATCCGCCCACACACATTCAATTGATGATTTGCCACCGTGTTTTTCTTCGTTCCGATATTCGGCGAAAAACATCCGCAAACACCAAACACCAAAATAACTTTCCTGCCCATCCAGGCACGTGTCAGAAGCTCTAGAAGTTTACCCGTCAAGTTGACATGTTATTGAATAAATACCCACACAAGTGTGTTATTGCGAACGACTCAGGTGGATCGATTACGAGTCATGTATTCGTCAACCCTTTTCTTTTCTATAGTCCCCTTAATTCTTTCAAATTTTGCTGTTGCTATGCTGCAGGTATTTTTGCTCCTTTTTCCCCCAAGGACAAAATTTCTCCCCCCAAAAACTTTGTCCAACCGTTTCTAAGGTACTGTTTGAAAAAAAAACTTTCAATCTTATGTGGTTTATTCTAATACTAAACCAAAATCTGGTAACAAAACCTGTAGACTGCATGTGAAACTCGTTTGAAAGTGTTACAACTAAAACTGTTTCCATCTATTGATTGTTACGTACCTTAGCTACATAAAATAACATACCAATAGATAAGTATTTTTTCTTTCTGCAATTAAGTGGAATTCAAGTAACATATTTCTTTGTACATTTTTAAAGTGCATAATCAACGTCGACTAGGAATAGAGTTCGTTTAATGATAGAAAAATAAATACATTGTGATCAGTATAACCAACAGTTCAGCGACATGTAGATTATTTTAATCTGAACGGAACTCGAGTAAGTTAAAGTTCAACTAAACCCAAATTAAACAAAAATTTGGAAAGATTTAAAACTGTGAATTACTTGATTCATTTGAATCAGTTCCCGATCAACTGCTTTTTTATCTATTAAGCAAACCTCAGTTAGCCACTTCTATATGTTATAAAACTTCATTAATTCTTTGTGTAAAACATGCTCTAGTATCGTTCCAAGTGTATATCAGAACAGAGCCTTTGTCGAACACCTTTCTTGACAAATAAACAAATAAATAAAAGAAGAATAGCGTTGATGACGATTTAGATTTAGAAGAAACCAGAACACAATCCGCACATTATTGTTAATGTTTGTGATGGTTAATTTGTTTTGGTTCCCCAAGCGTCCTTTTTTTTCTTCCTTTCCACACGATAAACAAAAGGACATCATTACAAGGATAGAGCCAAGGAGGTCCCCGCCTTCCGAGCAAAGTTTTCCAGGGAAACGCTGCTGATGCGTTTCACTATCAGTGAGAACAACTTCCCGCCCCAGCGTAAGTGGAGTGTTCTTTGTTTATTATTTTCCTCCTTTTGCTGTTACATCCGCAGTAATGGTTTTCCGTTTGCCCTGGACAGCGACAGTAACTTGTGTGCAGGAAGGATCGCATCGCATCTCCGGAACATCCCTTGTGATGCTTCGCACCGGCACTTCCAACACGTGTTGCTTCAGCTTTTCCTATACAGAAAGAGAAAGAAGAGGACAGGGGTAGGAAGAGAGGGAGATATCCATTTTCCACCAACGTCATGCAGGCACCGATAATGGATGCGTTGTCTTCGCCATTCGATGGATGATAGTGGCATTGCAGGCGCGAATTGTCATACCGGGAATCAGCAGTCGCGCTGCGTCGGAGGGCAGTGCATCCGTAGCCTATTTTTTTTCCTTCTAAAGTTTGTCCTTCCTTCCCCAGCACGCCCAATCATAATTGTGACTGCATGAAGCCGCGGAGATTCCACATTCATATTTCCGTATGCCGAACATATGGGAAACATTTCAATGCACGAGACTGAAGCGAAAACAACAAAAAGAAAAGAAAATATCCGGAAAAATTAAAACCCACCATCCAGACGTGTCCTCACTTCGGTACGGTGCTGGTGTTCGGTGTCGCCCAAAACGCTTGCAGGATGTACGCGGCACGCTGCACCGTTGCACGACTACACGTGGCCGGGCGGCTCGGTTTGTCGAAAGATTGATATTCCGCGTCTGGTCGAAGGATGAAGATGATGATGACTACGAAATGAGTCCAGGTCAAATGAGTCCAATATTATTCAAGAATGCTCAAGAATGCTGCAACGTTTCGGTGCTCCACTTTTATCGCCGCTCACTTGGGCTTTTCTTTAATTACCCGGTTTTCCTGTTTCGGATCGTGCGGTACCATACAGGGTATATCTTCCTACTCTACCATCATTGTTTTTTTCCCCAACTCTTTCTCAACTTCCACTCATTTATTTTGTCGCTGATAATATATACAAAAAAAGGGAATAGGAAGCGCTTACAGCTGTGAGAGTCATATCATATCATGACTCATCATAATCATCATATCATCATAATCATATATGCATTTAAGAAGTAAAGTCATATATTTCGTCAGTTGCTCCGTCAACATTTGTTTCTGTTTGTTTTCCGTAGCAGCAATGAATTGCGTTCGGTTATGCATTGTCAACCGTCCCATATTTCAAACGTTCATAAAAAAACTCGATAATATAACAAACTCGATTTCCTTGGTTGTTCGATGTTTGTCGATTTTGACAATGTTGTCCTTTTGAATAAATGTTAAATTTGCAAAAGAAATGTAAAGATATTTCAAATCTTAATGGGGAAGCCTGTACCGTCCAGGGAACTGGAAAATATGAGCGGCATAGAGAAGTGACTCATAAATAATAAGTTGCGCTAAACAATCGAATATTGGAGTGGAGTTTTTACGCTCGTCTATGGTTCTATGCTATGGCGCCAGAATAAGGGCTCGTGGGCTTACTGCGATCGTTATGCGATCCATTTCCGTAATCTTCCTGACCCGATTCTTCCATCTCCGCCTCTGCCTTGGGTGATATAATTAGAACGGAGACGAAATTAAACCCATCATGTCATCGTGCGAGTACACCCTTCAGCTGCCGTTGACGCTTGGAGCGTTTTCGCGTTCGACCCGTGACCGACGGGTGTTTTACCAAACGGCGAGTTTTTGTTCGAGCTGGAGCTGGAACATGTGCATCACGTGGGCCGTGAAGTGTTCGTGGCCGGGAGGAAACGTACAAACGGTGTGAAAAATTGGCCATCGAGGACGCAAAAGACAAACATTCACGGCTGGTAAAAAAAAAACGGATTTATTTCTATTCTATTCTTTGATGAAAGCGTAAGAGGCGTCCAGTTCTGGAAGACGTCTGGAACGTCTGAGGTTGTAGTAGATCAAGGTGGTTGTTTTTTTTTCTATCAGTTCCATCGCCGTTGCGACACTCTGGCACGCGTGCTGGAATCGCTTGAGGAGTCTCGGGTTTATTGAATGGTTCTTTTGACATTTGATTTTTTCCCGGCCTCCTCTTTTCTTGCACATGCATCACAAGCATTCCAGAAAGTTTGTGATGGTTTGCACTTCCTGCCATGCTCGGTACCAAATGTTTTCGCCTGCGAGAAGTAAATATGTTACATCCCGCAACAGCAGACTTATTTTAACCCACAAACTGCCATTAAAAGTTTGTCTTCCACGGACGAGGCCGACCAACGCAACAGTTTTCGGATTGTCGAATTCAACAGTCTGGTCTTCCGTTTTTTCAATTTAACGCTTGCCAGCAGAAATATTGCGACCTACGAGGCACTTTCTACGCAATCTTCCCCGGGAACAGGGGATGTTCTACTGTTACCACGTACCTCTGTGTTTTCTTCCCCTCCCCTACAGGTTTACTGCCTACTCGGCAGTTCTACCAGTTCAACCGTGTCGCGCCGTTGTTTTCCATCTTCTACGTTGTCGTAAAGCCAGGATAGAAAATTTCTTCAGGACGCAGCCTCTTCGCCGGAACGAGCGTTGTACCTCATTCGTCGCCTACCATTTGTAGTTGCGCTGGAGAGTTTTCTTTTTTTTGTTCTCTCCGTTCACAATAATCTTATCGCAAGCGTTTAGAAGAAAGGAAACCCGCTTCATAAGAGGCGAAGGGAGACGGGGACGGGGCGACATAATAGAAGTCCGTCGTAGAAAGAAGCGACCTCCGAAGGACGGGCAAGAAATATCGAGAAGTAGCGCTAGGTCTCGCCAACTGACAAGGACATCCTCGATTGTTTAGGACTGAATGGATGAGAGCAACAAAACACGCACACACGCACACACACACACACACACACACACACACCCACACTGAACCCGGCGATCCTTGATACTGATTCCTACGGCATCGATCGGGGTTTTTGGTGTTTTTTGCCACAAATTCTCCCTTTCTGCGCCACTTCACCCTTCCCGCGGGGATGCGTACTTTTGCGAGGTACGAGGCACGGTATCACAGCTACGAAATGAGCTATTTTTCCTATGATGAAACTGCTAGAAGTAGTGCCCACAGTAGTGCACATAGAATCCGTGGTAGGTAAACATTAAGCCGTGATAATAAAAAAAAACTTAACGTAGCAGAAGATCCATCCTTAGGGGAGGAAACAAATCGTAAACTCGCGGAAAAATCGGGGATTCGAAAATATATTTCTCCGTTTTATCCTTCGCTCGCTAGTGCTCGACCTGTGAGCGTGGTTTTCGGGTAACATCGGGGATCAGTTTTCGTCGCCATGTGACCACCGGGGACGGGAGGCGAGAGGGTCGAGGACGAACCAGAACCCGGGCGGGAACAGGGTCCCGTGCGGAGTGCAGCCGCGCTTGAAGGCCATATTTTATGTAACGAAATTTCAAGGGCTTCCGTTGAAAGGGAAATGTGTTCCACGAATTCGTCGCCGTCGTCCTCGTCGGTATTGATTGCCGAACGTTCCGGCCAGAGTGGAGCAGAAGTTTGAAGTAAAGATGCTGGGAAATAGGGAAGTGTAAAGCGCGCCGACTCGAGTGCTCACTGTTTTGACTCCCGTGCAAGGACACACTTAACCGTCATCGAATGTGGCGAAGGGGAATGGTTGGAGGGGTGCGGGAGGACACTGTACTAAACAAAATGCAACTCTCACAATTGTGTGCAACAGTCATCCGCACAGCCACAAATCTGCAAGCCGTTTCTTTGGTGCATCCGGGCAAACCGAAAACAAATTGCAGACGAAGACGGTCCATTGACGACAATGACACTGACACTTGGAGACGGATTCCGGTCGGATTTTTCCGGCAGTCGTCTGCTGCTTTCCGCACGCTCACGTGGCGAAACGACGCTGCTTCAGATGGCTTGGCGAGTTTGGAGTTGCCTGGCGACCGAGCAGATGGGCATGAACGGACCTATAGAGCTCACCGTATTGAAGAGTTGCTATTTTTAGATACTTTTCACGTTCGGGAAGTTGAACTGATCGGAATCGAATCGGAAATTCTCGAGGATGTAGATATCCTTTTGTAGATATTCTCCATAAAAAGCTGACGGTAAGTTCTACTAACTATATTATATAAAAGTTCTAGTTCTTGCTCTTTCTATCTTCCTTTATTTCTCTTCTCTCTGTCTCTTTATTTCGTTCATTGGTTCTATCCATCTTTCTACAATTCTATCATTCCAACTCTCTATATATTTATTGTAATTTTTTAACATTCCATGCCTCTGGAAAACGCTGAATTATTTGGAGAATATATATTCAACAACAAATCTATCCTTCTAGGATCTCTGCTGATATAGAGTTTTTTAGGTGACAACCTTCTCCTTGCTCGATAGTTGTTCAAACTGTATAAATTGGTCCGTGTTGAGCATTACTCGCTTCTTTTTGGGACTGAAAACACAACGATCAGCTTACTTTAAAGTTCAATTCATTAGGAGAAACCCTGTAACGTTGCGTTGAGCGCATACAGTCCGTTCCGGTGTCGGAGCTCATGTACTGAGGATTTGATCCTTTCTTCCTTTTCTTTCTTTCTTCCTTTTTTCTTTCCTTCCGTTCCCTCTAGCCAGGACTCGTTTATTCGGTTTGATTCCACCATTGATTCAATTTGTGCTCCTGCCGTTGGGTCTAGCACACATCCATCCACGGTACCGCCCGGTGGTTGGCACCATTCCTACACAGTTCCGCACGGCCCCGCAGTCCTCCACTCAGCTACAGGATTGGACCGTGCGTAATTTTGCTGCTAGCGTTCTGGATTGATCCATTCGGTTGGATCCGCTCCTCGGATCAACAACCATGTGAGGGGAAGCGGAAATAAGAAAATATATATCTAAAATCGGCAAAGGGTGGTTGCAACGACTGCAGTCTTGCCTCTCGCTCTGCCCATATCTACCCTCCTCTCACCTTCGCTGAACGCGTATCACCTTTATTTCCTTCTCCCCTCGCTGGGTGGTATGGAAACCGTTGACTTATGTTCTCGCACATCCACACGTACGCACGCACGCAACGGTGAATGCCTTTGGAAGGGACCTCATGATCTGCCCAAAAGGACCTTCGATTTAGCGCTAAAGTGCGCTAGGGAGAATGAGCAAGGAAAAAAAAGGGAGAGAGAGAGATAGTGTGTGTGTGTGTGTGAGAGAGAGAGAGAGAGAGAGAGAGAGAGAGAGAGAGAGAGAGAGCAAGAGAGAGATGGCGACAAAAAATGACATTGTCGAAAGGAACACGGAAGCGGGGGGGCAGGGAAAGGTGCGGGAAAAAGGACCCCTGTACGTACTGTACTAATGCACCGGGATCGAGTGTACCCGGTGTAAACCTGGTGGTGTAAACGGAAAATAAAAACTAAACGAAATCTGTTGATCGAAAGAGAACTAGAACGGATGAGAGAAACAGCGCACATTAGGGGCCGGGGAGTGCGAGACTGTGTTTGTGTGACTGTACGCTACGCCATCAGTTTCCTCTTTATATCCTCGCGTACATGCACACACCAGGCCCGAGGGATGACGGATGAATCGGGAGCGCCGCTATTATTTCCCCCGTGTTCACTGCCTGCTTCCTAAAGGTGGTTTCCAGCCCCGGAAAAACACGGGAAGGCTCGGCGCTGCCTGGGCACGTGGCACGCAGGGAGAACAAAACTAGGCACGGTGACGGCAGGGTCTACGACAGACGGCGCCGCATTCGGAGCAAGACTGTCCAGTAGGAAGTATCCCCGCAGCGGACTGTTGAAGTGAAGTGACGTAACCGCGCGAGCCACAAGATGCGCTTGTGAAGCGCTGCTACAGAGCAACGGGAACGAGTCCTTAGTGGGTAGAGTCGTTTGCTGTAAGCTGTGCGGAGGTGATCGTGTTGCTGTAGAGCCGAACAGTGAATGGCACTCTTCGATGTAGAATCAAGAACGCAAGTTGCAGCGGTCTAGGAAACGGCAAGAAGTTTTATCAGCTGGTTGGAGCAAACAAGATAGTGGGAACGTCCAAGTTGTCTAGCCTCAAGTAGCAGGCCTCAGTTCAGCATGCAATCCGAACCATCGTCGAACTTGCAGGCGATGCGTCACCACATCACCACCTCAATCAGCTCACTCAAACGGATCAGGCACAAGGAGAACCAGATTGGTAGGACCTCGCCCACGCGCCTAGTCCCAAAGGAGCTGCTAAAGCGCCGGTTGCCCCTCGGCAGCTTCGTTAGTGCGGCTAACATCATGTGTGGCCTGCCGCCGTTGGAGGGTGGCGTGCTGGTGCGCGAGAAGAGCTTCGGCGCGGTGGACAACTCCGGTGTCGACTTGGTTGGCAGGGGTAAGCGCAAGCGGGACTCGGGTGGTGGCACGCCGGAGAAGAAGAGTGTCGCGTCGGCGGTAGAGCGGCGCAATGCGCGCGAGCGGAACAGAGTCCAGCAGGTAAACAACGGGTTCGCGGCCCTGCGCCAGATCATCCCGGAGGAGATCGCCGAGGTGTTCGAGGCGGGCACGATCGCCAGGGGCGGTCACAAGAAGTTGAGCAAGGTCGAGACGCTGCGCATGGCGGTGGAGTACATCCGAAGCCTCGAGCGGCTGCTGGCCTGCACGGATTCCGGGCTCGAGACACCCGAGCAGGCGGCGTGCCGCAGTCTGCTTGACGGCTCGATAAAGAGGGAGAGTCAGCTGCCAGCGACTCCACCGCCTGAACCGACCGGCCCTCCGTCGAACTTCTTCCACGCCATCAAACCGCGCGCCATCGGGGGACTAACGCCGGCGAGTGCGGGCGCTGGTGTGGCGGACGAGGTCGCAACGGGCGCAGGCTTCGATCAAACGCAAATCACCATCATCAACGGGCACCAGTACGTGCGCATCCCGGGTACAAACACCTTCCAGTACCTGGACCCGGAGAGTCTGCATGCCGACCAGGACCGCGAGTCGTCGGCGGGGCTGGACTTTAGCGAGGACTCGGGCACGCCCCGGCAGCAGCTGCTGATGGAGTACAACGACGATGTCGAGGAGGAGGAGGACGAGGAGGACGATGAGCAGGAGGTGGACGCCCTGTCGCCGGAGAGCAACTTCACGCCGGACTCGGATGCGAAGCGCGACGTCGAGCTGTTCGCGCCGGCCGGCGAAGAGCTTGCGTTCGACCAGCAGCAGTACGAGGATCTGATGCTGATCAAGTCCGGGCTCGAGGACGAGGCGGACCTGACTGGGGACCCGGAGTTCATCAACTGGATCGAGACGAGCCAGCAGCAGCAGCAGCTCCAGCAGCACCAAAGCTTCCTGGACTAGGCACAGTGCACTGGCCATGTCGGTGGCAGCTCCAGGTTCCACTCTCTCACGCCCCTCCGGTCCCACTGTCACGACTCGATGCTTAGCTGTGGCTGCAAAAATATCATACACTGTCGTACCTCAAGATGAGGCCGTCTCAACTCTCACCGTGGGGGGGGGCTCGCGGCTTGGGATCGCAAGGTAAACACATTGGGCTCTGTATCGTCCTGCGATTTGAAATCTTATTATTGTTGCTGAGCTACACGAGAGTCCTTCATAAAACCTTTATCAACACACAAAGGCCGTACTGATCTATGCAATATTTCATCCAGAACCTTCATTAACAAATATCTTGTCAACTCCCAACATCTCTGCCAACATCGTCGTCCTTTCGACTTAATTAGTAACGACTTCGCTTTAAAAACACTATGGGATTGTGGTCGTGGAGCTGCAACTGACGCAGCGTCTGCATATCGTTGGAAATTCCATCATATGGCACGGAGCTGTTTGATGTACATAACACTGTATCTTTGATGCATTTTGAATAATTGTTTAATGACGTTAATCCGTAGTATTTATTACGTAAGAAAAGAAAAGCCTAATTTATTGCCTAACTTATTACCTTTGTGAAACGTTAACGGGATTCAATAAAAGTAGTACTTCTGTTCTTGCGGTTTTTCCGCAATGTCGTGTCTATATAGATCAATGTATTAATTAACAAAACAGCATACGCACTAGGAGGACATCGAAATACTAACTCAAAAAATTCTCACTGTTATACGGTAACATACCTTGCTTGTGGCCAATAAATGATGTTCATTTTTCAAAAACATAAGAAAACAACCGCGTTCACACATATTTATCTTCTCAGCGCAAAACACTTATTCGTTTGAAGACCAATTCTCGATTTTTCGTCCTCTGAACAAATAAAGTTTCTGCTTCACAGCGTTCTAGAAGATATTTATCTTCTCGCTTGAAAGTGTATTTTAGAATCATTATTCGGTAAATCTCCAACCTCATTTCGGTCGACATTTAATTCTGCGAAGGCTCCGGGAAGCCCCGGAACCTTGAATGTTGGTGGCATTCACATCCTTAGGACATATTTATTCATCATCGAAAAGGCTCATTTATCCATCTATCTAAAAAGGAAACAAACCTGATGCTTGCATGGGTATCGATTTACTTTGGAAATGTATAACTTCTGTATGAATGTTTTGCAGCAGAAAATAATGTATGGTTTTCCACAAAGCCAACATACCATGGATTTATGTTTCAGTTTTTTATGTTTTTTTTTCTTCTCCTGGCGGAATTGGCGTTTAACCAATAATCGAATCGATCGCTAACTGTGTGACGCATGTTTGCTTTTGGGTGTTATTTTGATACAGTATTGATAGTTTTATTGAACTGAGTGAACCTATTAATACTACTAACGAAAAACCACCGATCATCTTAGATGCGTTTACCATATACCACTCGCATCAGAACCATAGTGTGTGGCAGTGGTAGAAACATAAATATCGCTACCTAGCATTCATCACAAGAGAGCGCTCCTCAACGAAAGTGTGCGAGAGACAGAGCGATAGTGAGACATAAGAAGGGAATAGGTAGAGAATTTAATTAAATAATTCAAGCGTAGTCCGCGTATCGCATGAGAACGAAAGGAAGACGTAAGTGTGGGGAGGGGCGGGGGGTGTAGAGGTAGAACACGAGCGAAGGATGAAATAGAGCATACCTCTATGTACGGTTTTGAATAATAGAAAAAAATGAAAATAAGGAACGTAGGGAAGAAAAAGCTACAAACGGTGTCAAAAGCGAGTGACAAGGATCGCCGGAAAACTTGATTCGAGAGGAGCTAGAACCGTTCGCGCGGGATTCTGAACATAGCAACACGCATACACGCACAGGAAAATCCACACAAAATTGGTACGTCACATGCGCGGCTTCCTCTGATGGCGTTAAAAATTCTACCAATTGTTTGTAGTTTTTATGTGTTGTTTTTTTAATTTCCCGCTCGAGAAGAGGGTCGCCTGGGAGGATTTCTCTTTCTCCCTCTCTTTTTCGGACACGAGATTTGTCTCGCACGCTGTTACGCACCCAGTATATAAGGTCTAGTGCTACTAGGGCTAGCATGTTTGTGACGAAAAAACCTCACCCCTTCAACTTCCAATGTGTCCTTGTGGTATCCTGGAGCCCTCGGCGGACTTGGGTAAATTTTTAACTCACATTTAATTCAACCCCGTACAATGCCAACAAGGAGGGCTGTATGGGGGAAAGAAGAACAAAACGAATTCAGAGGAAAAAGTCCGTGTTGTGTTCAGCTTCGGCCAACGCATACGTGCTACCCGGGACGAAGTTGTCCTTCTACACTGTTCGATGATGGTCTCGTGCAGAATAACGCAATTGATTAAGCAGAAACTCATTGTCCTTGTGGCCAGGACTTGGAGGAAGACCACGAAGGCGCCACTGGGCTCCGCTAACAATCGGTGTAATCAAACCGCGGCTCTGCCAGGGTCTCTCTGCTCGGGAAGGGTTCGTTTCTTGGGTTCGCGATCGAGAAGGATCTTCGAAGGATTCGAGCCATTTATCCGGCTCTTGGAAATTCTTTGCTTTGCTCGCTGGCGCATTCAAATACTTTCGGCGTAGAACAGCACGTCGGCAGCGATCTGTGCAGCGCCCTGCTGAGCTTTTCATGCACACAACGACGAAAGCGGTCCTAAATCGGTGCGTAGCACCGGCGGCGGCCACTCTGCCCGGAGAACGATAAACATAATAAATAACAAGAAAAATGAAGCAACATGAAGCCGAACTTTCGGGCGACAGTGCGCGCATTTTAATTCACACAACGAGATGCTCAAGTTCTGCTTTCGGCTCTCCTTCGGCCGTACAATTTCCCCGTACGAGCGTGGATGAGTTTGATCGAATGGCTTGTCCTTTGGGCCCTCTACGAGCCATGGGAGCTACCTGAAGTAAACTCAGCCCAGGAATCTCGGATTCGGTCTCCCGAGGGACACGCACACACACACACACACACACACACACACACACACACACAGAGAGAACACGACTTGGTTTGAACGAGGGCTCGCCAAAAGCGTCCGTCGACGAAAGGACTCGCAGTGCTCGAGCCGGGACCCTGGCACGCCTTGCTTTTTCCACCGGCCCGCTGGATCATGAATCACGGAAATAAAAGCAATAGGATCAGAGGATAAATGGACTTCTTCCCGGTGGGGACCGATAGAAATACGCAGGCGGGTGGAAGAGATGTGGAAGTAAGAAGTGAACCAATGAAAAAAAAATCAGAAATAAGTGTTAGTCGGGCACAGGCACACAATGGGGCAGAACAAAGCAGGCCAGCACACACGTAAGCACACACATGCAAACACACACACGGGAACGCGCAGGATGCCCCGGAGTAGGAACGAAGGAAAATGGTACCAAGGAGGACACAGAAACACACAGCAAAAAAACCTATCAAAAATTTAAACCAGGACCCGGGACTATCTGTTTGTTCAGTTCGATTTCGGTGCACCCGTCGTCCCGCTCGATCCTCTCGATCCTCCGGGTTTTCCCGTCGGTTGCTTCGGATAAGCGTGCCATCGAACGACGAGGCACACGACCCACGATCGGCCAGCGGCACGCTACTTACTACGGGCAGAAGGACCGGCAGCTGAAATCTAACGAGAAGCATTAAAAGTAACACACGTACACGGAAGGAGGAGAGACAGAGAGAAAGTAATAAGAAAGAACGAAAAATCTACACATGAACGAAAAGGAGACGTAAAGTGATATAGAGAGGATGAGCGGGAGCATGGAAACGATCGCATCGCACGGGGAAATGTAGGACATGGGATTACTCAGTATTATTCTTAATGAAAACTAAGGAAACTATTGCATCTATAACATGTTACTAACATAAAATACACATAAAAACATGACATAAGAAGAAGAAAACGCAGGGTTTGCGCATGCATGCAGGGTTTGCGGAACTGTTACAAGCTTTTCCGAATCAATTTCAATCTCCAATCAAATGTGTTCACTTTGTGGTACTTTGAGCAGAAGGCTGATTGCAGAAGAAGAATACGAATTTGTCTTCCCTGGAACTGAACGGACGGATTCTCGATTTAGCTAAAACTATCACGAATGTGTTTGTGTATTATCGGATGGAAGTTGTAGCCCTTGCAGGCCCTGAACTATTGGCAGTCGAGCGAGAAAAATGGTAACTCTCTCGTGTTGCCATTGTTTTGTTCTTTCGTACGGGTGGTGAAACAGTGTGTCAGGACGAAGCCTTCGCGCCAGGATCGGATCGCCGATGCAGGATATGCGCTCTGACGTTCGCTTGGATTTAAAAGGGGCAGCAAAAATAATTCCTCCCATCGCGCAAGGGTTGGGTTGCCAGGGGCACCGGGACTTCAGATTACCATCCACGCACAAAACTCTCGAGCGGAAGTCCTTCGGGTTCACTTTGTGATTTTGTCGTTTCTGGGCGGCAACATACTTTGTGTCATTGTTGGTGTTTGGGGATTTTATTTAAATTTTCGTGCTTTGTTGTTGCTTGCGACGCGGTAGGAAGTCGCGTCTAGGGACGCGAGCGCGCGCACGCACACATTACACCGGAAATAGGCGGGCGCTCCGGCAGCAAGAAGTGGGGCGCGACTCCGCCAGCACGCGCCAGCACACTTACCGGGCGGGAGTAAGTGCGTGCGCGTGCTGGCACGTCCTGTGTGCCTGTTTGTGCAAAGGTATGCTGCGGGGTCCTGCAGCCTTAGTTGTGGTGCTCGAAGGGGAACGAGAGGTCCTTTAGTTTTGGCTGCTGTCGTTCGTTCGCTTTCGAGTTTGAGCCAAACCTTGGCGAAGGAGGAAGCACCAGCCCTGGCACAAACTCACCTAGGAGGCAAAGAAAACAAAAAAACATGGAAAGGGTTCAACCAGAGGGTGAACCAAACAAGTAGCTACACACTTCGACAAGCACCGTTCGGAGTTGGCTCGGAATTAGAAAGGACACAGTTTTTGCCGCAAAAAATTGTCCTCGCAGAGCCGCTCGAATGGAGGAAGCAAACGCAAACGGAAAGGACCTCAAGGACTTTCTCCTCGGTGGCGTTTGGTACACTCGTTTCTCACCTCCGAGAGCGAGTACTTGCACATACAAAGAGCAAGGATCTGAATCAAGCAGTGTGTGTATTTTTGATTGGTTTTCATATCAGATCTCTCTCTCGCTTTTATTCGTTTCCTTTCCCGTTCGCGATGTTTCTTTCCCATTACTGTAGAATGAAATGCTCCAAGTAAACTTGGCCGCTTGATGAAACCCTGACCTCTCCCCTTCGCACCTGTGGAGGTGATGGTGGCAGCACCAACACTCCTACACAGAAGCGAAGCAGTTCCCAAAACCTAAGTCAGCGATGCGTGTTGAGCGAGCGGAGGTGCGCACGGGACTCGGAGCAGATGTTTTCTCCGTTCGCCGCTCGGTCGTCGTCCTTCCAGCATAGGTGTGCGAGTGCGCGTGAGTTGTTGGAGGTGGGTGCGCTGGTGTGCCACGTCCAGGTGTGCGGTGCCGTGTGTACGCGCTACCATCGCGACCCGGAATCCTGAGCAAGCGTTGCAGGATGTATGCTGCCGAAGCTCCCGAAACACAGGAGGCTTCATGCAGGCGCGGCACTGAAGAGAGAAAGGCAGGAAGGAAGGAAGAAATGGTGACGGATAGATTCAACACATCGCGTCGTCCTGGGCGACGCGAAGGTCCTGGAGCAAAGCAAGAGCCGTGAAGTAAAAATTCTCGAAAGTAATGATAATAAAAATACTTTGCCCTCCGGATGCACGCCGAGCCTTAAGAGTTTCGGATTTTACTGTTCGCCCCACCGCCTTACCCCTTTCCCGCTCACCTCTTTCGCGCACACGCGCATTGCTCCGCGCTCGTTGCCCCGCACCACACCATAATCAAGATCGATACAAAAACATGCGTTCCATCTCGGAAAGACCGCTTGTCAAAACAACCCATCCAATCACCCGGTTTATTTTTGTTTCTTGCCTGAGAAACCCCTTTTGCAGCTTTTTTTTCTCTTCCTCTCTCACTTTGATTTGCACCGCGCGCGCGTTCCGGCGTTGATTGGATCGAACGATTACGATGATGATTTTCGCCGGTTTTAGGTATTTCGTCCAAAAACAGTTCGATAAACACTTTGTTGTCACAAATGTTGCACCCCGGGGTTCGCGGGGCCACTTCTGGCGTCACATGCTTGTCATCATGAGGATTTTTGAACATAGAAACACAGTTTCTTCTGAAGCAGGAAAAGGAAGCGACTAAGTGTGGTCCATACTAAAAATATGCATGATTTTGTCTATCGTTACGTATATTAATTTTTGGTGAAATAATAATTTACTTCCACAGATCGCTTTATCCAGATTTAGATGTATTTACCTGTACGCGAACAATTATCCTTAACATCACAGAGTGGAGTTGGAGCCAGATTTGCGAATCAATCCTTTTTTCAAGTTAATTCTCTTTCATGCATTAATATCGTTGTTAGTTTTGTAAAATTATACGAGAGTATAGCTGTATGAAATTGAAAGCAACATTAGAAATGTTAACGAAATATGGTATTATCGTGTGCTAAGATACACAAACATCTTCTGAGTCGCAAAGGTCCTGCCAAAATTCAGCCGAGCGCTCCAGTAGAACCGTGCGGAGCAAGTAGTGGAACGCGCGAAACGCCGAACAGGGGCATGTGTGCCCAAGCAAACATATTCTTTTCCGCGTTTTGTTGGTGTCTTGTGTTTTTTTCCTGCTGATCCCCCTGGGAAGGAAAAAACGATTTACTCTCGAAGGAAGTGCCAGCACCGAAGGCACCGACGCATCGATGCAGCGGTGGGAAATGTGCAGCAAGTGCGCCCGGCTGGAAAGAATTTGCTATCCCGCGCTCGGTGGGCTCCGTGGGGCGTTCGCGTGGCTCGGGATTTTCGGCCCAAGCCTCGGGAGCGATAATAATGAAATGAAACTATAGTTATACCTAAGCCAGGCGAAGCCCGTCGGGGAATGAGGAATAGCTTCAAGAGACAGAGAAAGAACGAAAGGGGGAAGCAGAGAGAGAGAAAGAGGGAAAGAGAAGAAGGCAGACGAGTTCGTTAGACGTGCGTTTTGTTGTTAAATTTTATTTTCATTTATTTGGAAAATTTCGCATGGTCACCTTTATGGCTGGCCACCTTTTCCTGGAGTGCGCATGGAGTCTCAGATAAATTGACGGCGTGCTCGCGGCCATCTCGAACCCCGACCAAGAAGCTGCCGCAGAAGCCGCCGCCCTTTTGCTGGTTGATATTTTTGTTTTATGCTTTTTCAGTTTGACTTTTTATTATTGACTAATTTTCAACTCTCACTCACTGTACAGCTGTAGCAGCGGGGCACGCTGGAAAGTGTTTATCATAAATATATATACATATATATAAATATATATATATATATTACAAAACACTATATATTCCTATACGAATTTTATTCCAAAACTTTCTACGAGAGGGAGAGTATAGTTTGATTCATGCTTGATTTAAACTCTTCATCAATCGCTTCTTGAGTTGCGATGGAAATATTTTTTTTCCAAAAGAATCCAAACGATTGGGGAAGTATTACGCATTTTATTACGTTGTTTGGGAAATTAAAAAAGTGAACGGTGCTTCGTCGGCAAATCGGCTGGAAAAGTCACCATCTTCAGCACCGCTCGATGGCTGCTCCCGTACCAAAAGTCTCCCCCGTCCAAACGAAACGGAACGGTCGGGCGTGTGGCAGGTTGTTTGCGCGATAAATAATTTAAAACGGTTTTGTTTTACGCTCCGGTCGCTTAATTGCTACCAGTCCCGGGCTTCATGCGGTTCGCGTTTACGGATCGATTCCGCCCTTCCACGTGAGGGCTGGCAGGCCTGGTGCCGCAAGTCTCCCGCGACCGCACCGCAATCTACCCGCCGATAATTCGGAACCGTTCGTTGGCTCCTGCCACCGCCATCGCCGCTTCCCTCCCTTCATTTGAAGCACGGATCGGTGGGGACACGTTTTCGTTCGTTGTTTACCCCCAAACTTTTTTCTCCTTTTGCTACGCTTGCGTTTGCTCTCGTTCTTAAGCGTTAAGATTTACCGTCCGAGAACTGGTCCGCGGCTGGTGTTTCATTCACCTTACGCGTGCTGTAATTATTGCTGCTACGGTTTGTTTCCTTATTTTTTTTTGTTTTTACTTGCGGTATTTAAATCTTCCTCCGCGGCGTTAGTTTTTTTTTTCATAGGCTTCCACCGCGTCCAAGACGAACACGGAACGGCAAAAAATAAGAATGAAATGTTGGCGCGAAAAGAGACAAATAAACATACGAAGCTGTTTATGTTTATTTAATAACGAAACATATTGCCTACCTTCGCTAAATAATGCAAGTGTAATGTTTGCTTTCAAATTTACATTCGATTGGTCAAATTCGATGCGATTTCTACATTAGAAATCAAACATGCTTGACTGTTGTTTCCATGTGAAACTTATTGCTGAAACTGGAATTTCAATATGGGATATACAAAGCTGTTTCGATTGGTATTATTGGAAGGTTTGCACTTGCTCGCATGTAAATTTACCTATTTTGATAACTCCGCCATTGGGCTTGTGGAGTTCACCCATAAAGACACCCAGTAGTGATGAGCAATGATGTGGAAATTCAATTGCAATCACAGCTTCATTCTACTGGAATGCTTCAAGACCGATTTGCATCAAACTTGGCACAGATGGCTGATTTTACCAATTTAACATTTTTGAAGTCCTTTTGCCAGGATTCTCCCTCCTCCCTACCCCCATTTAACACCGTTTCACTCAAAATATCGAAAAAACAATCCTGACTCGACAGGCAGCTTATCGATTTCCACCAAAATTGGCGAATATTGGGGGAAAAGGGGGAGTTCCCATATTACCCGTTAATTTTCCTATAGAGTTCTGAAACACTTCGGATCTACTAAAGTAATCTTAATCGATAGAAAACCGCTAAAGTCAACTTGATCGACAGAATTAACATAAGCAGTCCTGTATGTGTTAATTTACAACATAAAACCATAAGCCGTAGTTTGCCCCTAGCTTACATTTCATTTAGAGTTAGGTAACTTTAAAACAATGAATAGAATGTCTAAGTTTAGTGGACGGTCGATGAAAGCCTTTCCTCATCTCTTCGCTGTACTGGCTACAAACCATGGATTACCTCCCTCGGGAAGGTTAGTCGGGTTGAATCGGTAGTGTACCGGTAACGTAGAAAATTGTGATAGTGTTAGAGATGTGTACATAATATTACCATAGGCTCTCAACTCACGTCGATTTTTCTTTGTAACACAATTATAAACAGAGCTACTATGCTAAGATTTTACAAAACTCTTTAGTTATCATTTTCAAGTCCCTTACGCGATAAAAAACGTTGCACATGTACACATGTCAGGTCCATTCTAAAGTATTGTGCATAGTTTAGTATCTTATTTCATCTTACAAATTTGAATTGTAAAAATTGCAATGATATCAATTGATACAATGGGCAAAATAAAAGTGCTAGCAGTACTTCAGTGTCATAGTTTGCAAACATAGTTTTGAAATTCAATGCGGTGCGACTTTAATTCGATCGAGGCTCAACGAAATGAATGTCAAGAAGTAGGAATTAGCCTCTCCATAATAGTACGAAACAAACCATTTTATAGTTTCTTTTCCCTGCGCCTACGTATCGCAAACAACAAGTGCTTGATTTATGCCCTTTCGTTCAGTTTGAAATTAAATTACGAAACGGAAAAATGGGAAGCCCGGCAATCAACAAAGTAATTGGAGATAGAAATCGATTTCAAGTCTCCAGAATGTGTCTTGGCTCGGAAATCGTTCTTCTGGGTTGTTTGGGCTTTTTGTGTGCCTTGCAACCCTCAAAAATAATATTGTCCGTTCCGGCTTTTAGTTTTCATCTTTCCTCTGTCCGGCTGTGGCTTATCTGTGGCGCGCTGCGTGTCGAAATGCGTATCGTCAACGGTAGATCACAGGACGATCGGGATGGGCCGGAAGGAAAAGAAAAAGTAAAACACAAACCAAAAAACCCCAGCGGCAGGCTCCTATGCCGGCAGGATGGGTTCTTCGTAGGGAGGCCGATACACGGACGCAGATAAGGCCCGGTGCAATTACATCGTCACGCGAGTAATAATAATTCACTCCAGCGTCGCTTCCCGTGTGGAAAGTCAACAGCAGAGAAAAACAAAACAAAAAGAAGAATACCGCGAAGTTGCCCCCGTTCGATCGATTCTTGAAGTCGATTTCGCTTCTTACCGGTACGGCCCGGCCCGGGAGCTTGCTTCGGTTATTTCTGGCGTATTTCCTAGCGGTTTCAAGGAGGCGAGGAGGCGCTTGTTTGGTCTGCATAACGTCTGCTGCCAATAACTTAGACTTGGATGGATTGTGGCTCCTCTGCAGCTGGTCCTAAGTAGCGTCCATTGCATCAGATAGATTCCGAAAGTAAGCCGACTTTACATCCCATGTAGTGTGGAGTCCGCAAAAGGAAACTCTGCTTGTTGAAAAGATTTTGTATGCGTTCTGCGCATGGCAAAAAAATCTCCTCCAGTGACGCTTCGAATTTCTAGCCTTTCTCGGTACTCCGGGGGGATCCGGATGTTGCAAACAACTGACCGACAAATTCAAACATTCAAATGAGCATCCGCAACCCAAAACGGCACGCGCGACAGACGCTACTCGGACAGATGGTTGACCTTCCGAAAACCGCCAGCCACAGAAAACCTCTGACCAACACGACTTCTGGAATGGACTTTTAGGATGCGGACGAAAAGATTTGTCATCGTCCAGTCGATTTGTTTTGCCTCCTTCTGTCGCGTTGATATCCGCGTTCCGAGAAATGGCTCAAGACGGTTCGGTGGAAAGACGTGCGCCAAGATGGACTGGTAAGTGTCGTTCCCGGTAATGCACCCGAAGGGTCCTCTGGTGCTGCTGATGCCCATCTGTCGGGGTCTTCTCGGGTTTCCGAATCTCCGTTCCGAAAACGTGTGGAACATCGAGTGGACTTTTTCAGGAAACAGTCCTCCGATGGTGCGATATCGAGAACTTCGAAGTCGGCTCGTTGTTTTTTCGCCTGCAAAGGATTGTGTTTTTTTTTGCTCCCTTTCCCGGATTCGCCATGGCTTATTTCTATCGTCCTCTTCTGGGCCAAAGGGTTTTTATTTTTGCTGATGCGAAAGGATTGGGACGCGATCGCGCACGCACCAATAGCGAAAGACAGACGACACACCGAGCCGAACACCGCTGCCGAAACCTTTAACCCAGTAGTCCTTTTTGTCCCGAACAATACGAACCTGGTTTGCGACACCCGACCGGGCAGATTTGTGGCGCGTCCTCGGACAAGGTGAGGAAAATGCGAAAATCCGATCGAATCCTTTCACGTTACGCTCGGTCGCGTTTCGTCCTTTTTCGAGCGATCACTATTCCGCCATATGGTGAGATGGTGCCCACCGATTCCCGGTCCACCGGATTGTCTCAAATATAACCCTCGTCGCCGGGTGCGGCATTGTTTCGATTCCACTTGCAGTCTCCTTTTGGTTTTCATGCCCACAACGCGAATCAGCCTATCCGGGGCAGTTTCGGAAAGGATTCAACAACGATCGGGAAAAGGTGCATGCAAAGTTCTACAACACCAGGAATTAATTGCAGCGTGTTTGTGACTGGAAAATGTCTCAGTTTGATTATGTGATAGTTTTCCTCCCTAACCAGTCATTTCAGGGCAGATGTTTGAGATCCCTTTTCCCCGGTATGTTCCTTCCATTCCAATACGTCGTCATTGTGTAAATGAATCTCTCTCGTGAATCCTTTTGGAATCAAGTTTTTTCGTCTATCGGTTGTAGTCTATACAATTTAAAATATAGATTGAGATCTTGTCATATTTTTGCTGTCCCGTAGGAGCGTCATGTTTTATTAAGGACTCGACTAGAAAAGCGAACGAGCGCGTTTTGAGTGCATGCATCTCCTTCAATTGAAGATAACATTTTTATATATTTCTTATTTGTCCACGATTTTCTTTCGCGAGCACCCACGATAAAAAACTAGCGCAAGGCTTCCTCACGTACCTGAGTAGAATTTCATTACATTTACATAAATATTAATTTCAAGGACCTTTCATCACGTGTGGACCTTTAGCTCGTCCATTATTGTACAGCCTTAGGGATTGTAGATTTGTCCTCTCTCTTTTCTCTTTCCTTTCTTGATCGTAACGACCGGACTGGACCCATTGCCCCTTTCCGATTCGATAAGCTTTGAGGCAATGAAATGTGTACTCGAACTCAGTTCGTAAAGACGTGTAAAACTGTATTAAATTCGGTACAAAGAGCATTCCAATAGCCGCCGGACTATGATCGTTTCCCAATAGTGTCTTTAGATTACTGCGGCCCGATTCCACAGTTCGATGATGGGCTGCCGCCTTCACTTGTCCTGTGGAATTATGTGTCTTCATTCACGTCTCCCTCTCTGCCGGACATCGTCTCGTTTGGAGTGTTTTTCCTTCTCTAGTTTGAATTCATTCTAACTGCTGCAGAAGAAAACAGCGTTCAGCGGAAATCGAGCCCACGGAAAAGGGCATGGAGCCGCGATAAATTCGGGAAGAGCGTGGCCTTTTTTTCTACGGGTACAGCTGCACCGGGCCCGACGGCTCGTGTCATGGACCAATCAAACGAAATACACCTGCGCTGAATTAAACAAGCGCTCGGGCCATGGAAGCGAGCGCTTCATCGAACGTCCGCAGCCCGCCGGGAGCACGCCCCGTCTTCGGGAGCAGGTGATGACGACGGACGGCGAATGGTAGAAGCAGAACAGAGCAGGTCAGGAAGAGAGAGGGGGAACGATCGCAGGACGAAAGGCGAGCATCGCCCTCAGCTCCTGGCACACGACAACGAGCTCGTAAGCTACCAGCAGTCTGCCAGTCAGCGACATATGAAGGTCGCTAGGTAAACTCTGTTTTTATTTTTATTTGGCGTTTACTTTTCAATGTCACATTCCGTCAGTTGAACCCTGATCGTGTTGCCATTCGTCAAACTTTCTACAGAAGTATATTTGACGCTCGAGTGCAGTGTAGGAAATTTTAAATTAAAAAGAAAACGGCCAAACATGTCAGTGTTTTTCTCACACACATTGACCGTGTCCCGGAATGCCACTTCGAAACGCACACCGCCGATCGGGAAAAATGAAAATTGTGGACTAGAAATTTGCCATTACAGCAAATGACGGCAAAGAAGAAAAAATGGAAGAAAATTCAATACTGCAGCAAATGCCATAATGAAATAGATTTCCGCTCTAATCACGGCTAAGCCGCCGGGCTTACATTGTCTGTTTTGACTACAAACGCATTGTTCCGAGCAAGTTATTACTCGTAGCTCTTTTCATTTTCTTGCTTTCGTTTTTCTTTCTCACGGAAGGAGGGAAAATTTCACATTTCCCTAGGCTCCCGGCACACGCTCTTCGGTGGTGCCGAAATGCACTTTCACCTTTCGGTATCCTTAGACCTCAGGCGGGATGGGACGTTCCATAAAATTAATGAGCAACAGAAATCGTTCATTATTTCTGGAAGTGCGGGTGAAAGGGAAGGTTGAGGTAATAGGAAAAACGACTGCCTAAAGCCGACCTTCTTTCGAGGGGATTAGGCTTTATCCTTCCGAGCGATTCGTGCATCTGGGCAGGTATGGCACCGGGCAAACATGGAAAAAAACGAGTGGGAAAAAGGATACCGAGCCTCGACGGAGCGTTGCTCTTTTCGGGGGTTTATTTTAACTTTTTCTGCGATGGCGTTCCAGGTGGACCTTTGTATGCCCAGGTGAAGATGCGAAGAAGGACGTCGACGAAGAAGGGACCCGGCTGACCCCGCCGGGTCCGGGTGATTGTTTAGCAATGTAAACAGAAATTTTCTGCTTCCGTTGGCGTTTGATTTTTCTCCCGCGGGTGCGTGTCCGTTTTTCACATTTTCCCCGATTCCTACCGCCCCGCGGGGCTGCTCCGGAGGCCGAGATACATGTCGCACATGGCAACAGGAACTCTTGGGGATTTTTAAGGGATTCACCTTGATATATGCAAAAAAGCGAATCTTCATTCCGATCGATCGCAAAGTATATTCACCAAGGTTCATGCGGAACATCGACCTAGCTCCATCCATTTCGGATTGCTCCTGCCGTTCTTGGTCTCTTGCCCGTCCACCGTCTCGGGCGATACCTCCTTCGGTCCCGAGACGACTTCATCGTGCTCGGAAGAAAAGACACGGTACGGCATGGCGTGACGAGAGGGGTTTTAAACCCTAAGCCGGGCAAGCCCCCGGGCACCGGAACGGAAATGGAACGGAAGCGGCCGTCCGCCTTTGTTGGCTCGCCTTAACCTCGGCAAGGTTAAGGACAACGGAAGTCGATGCGGTTCTGCTGAATGAAGGACGCCGACGCCCGAATGCAAATGCCAACTTCCTGACAGGGCCATTGTTCGCGAGGGAAGTGGTGGCGGCGGTGCAGAAAACAATGCAGAAGTCCGGACGCGGAATATGGCCAGACAAACTCACACACACGCACGGACATGCACGCAGGAACGAGCGGAAAGAAAATAAAAACGAACCAGGGCAGGAACGACATAAAAAAATCTGCTCAGAGAAGAAATGGAAGGAACGAAACACGCTCGAGCTCGCGGTGTATTCCATCATCATATCGGAGCAATCGGGTTTCGTTCGCCCCGGCCCTCCAGAAGGGCACCATTTCGTGCCACACTACGTTTCTTGCTGCACGTCTTGTTCCGTCGGAAACTCCATTGAGCGTTCCTTCTTTCCATTCTGTTCCCCGACGCGCGCCACGCGTATTGTGTTTTTTCTTATCTTTCTCCTACCTTCCGCCCGGCAGAGATTTATTCTCCTCCGTCCAGTGCCATTCGTGTACTGTGGTCTCAGTTTGCTCCCGGGTTCCCGTTGCATCACCTCACCGCGGTCGCATCCCTGCTTTCTTGGTTCGCCCCCTGGGGAAAAATGTGGCGAGCAGCGTCCAAGCTTTGCATCATCAGCGACGCGGACGGATGCCCTCCGCAGCTCGGGAGATTTAGGATGCATAATGTCGGCAGACTGCCGCAACTGGGACTGGTCCACATTAGAGGATGTTAAGGATGGGACGGAGCCTACGAAAGAAGCAGCGCATAATCGGAAGAGAAAAGGAACTGGGCAAGACGCACAGAAAAAAAGCGGAAATCGAACTCCACGAGCACGAGTGAATAGACGAGCGACAGGGTGGCAGGACGACCATCCTGTGGAGGCATCGGCGCACCGCGCTGCCATCCCCTGGCAGCCTGCCCGCCAGGCAGAACAATATCGGAAATTATAAAAGATTGACTTTTCCCTCCGAGCGGTACCGGGATTTTGCGCAAGGAAGGACGACCCGAGGCCGCACGGAGGATTAAAGAAGGTTCGCTCGTTCTTGCACATCGTTCAGATTGCGTTTCTTGCACATCCATGCTGCTGCTGTTGTTGCTGCTGCTTTTGGTAGGACTTCTTTGCATTTTCGTCGTATAGACGTTCGAGAATATAAGTTTTCACTAATGGCTTTTTCTTTGAAACAACAAATCCAAATGCGCCCTGAAAATGCGCTTAGCGAGCCCGCTTCGCCGTTTTCATGCAGCATTACTGGAAACAGCTAGTTCTTATTCGTATCAGGCTTTTCATGCTGTAATATGTAACATATGCGTTCAAAAAAATTTACCTAACCTAAGAAAACTCAATAGGAATCTCGATAATCATCCAACTATCACAAAAACTCGCACTGCAAATTCAGGAGTAACTTATAGCTTACTGTATGGTTTTCCGGGTGGCATTAGTCTAGTTCGCCGATCAGTGGATTATGAAGGATATACGAAATATGTGGCAAATTTTTGCATTGTCGAAATCTACAGTTTGAAGCAAACTCCAAGCAAATAGCAGAGAGTTTTTCTTCGACTCTAAGTGTATCGGTTTTCACTGAGTTGTCACGATTTTGTTTAAAAAAACTTGCTTATTGTTGTTGTTGCCTTTCGTTTTGCAATCAAATACCGAGCCGTATGTCAAAAGTAAAACCCAATTTTGAAACTCATGTGCATGTTCCAAATCAAGGAGTCTCCAATGGAATTCTTGCAATAATAAAATCAATGTTTTGTAAGATTTAACAATTTATAATATTCATTTCAATTTTGGGGTAGTACGACGTGCCCTGGGTCAGCTAGTCCTAAACATAAAACGCGGCTTGTTGGTCACTAAAACCAATAAAATATTCATCAATGACCAGCTAAACATGAGTGGCCGTAATGCATCTCCGCCACAAAGCCTCATCAACTCCGTTTGGACTCCGTACTGCCGGACTAAGGGTCCATGTTGTTTACGCTATCGCTAAGAAATTTAGAGGCTTTTCATTAAGGATTTCCAAAAAGTAAACAACTCTCCGTGATTTTTTCTGTTTATTTCAACTGCAACGTCTCGAAGGGACCAATCCTTTTCTGCAGCGGGATGAAATGGATAAATGAAAAATAACCGTTCACCTTTGGCTTAATGTTTTTGGGAAAGAGGATCGAACTCGAAGATGGTGTTAATCTTTTCACCGATACCGTTTTCGAAAGACTTCACAAAAAACGCTCGGCCCGAAAAAAAAGTGCAGATGCATTCGATTCCAATCGGAAACTCTTGGTATAATTCGTTCGTTTTGGTTGCTATCCACATTTTGTTAATCGTTTCTATCGTTCTCAGTTACCTGCCGACTCCTATCCCAAAATGGTTACGATGTTTTCGTATGATTTTATCAAGCTTCGACCCACCATAGCTCTCAGCGCTTCCTCCATCGTTGCGTCCATCTTTTCGATTTCCCAGCCGACCGAACCGCTTTCCGAACAAACGACACGATTGCGCAATGGATCGGTTTTCCGAAAGTTCGCCGAAAAAAAAACAGCAGGATTATATTTTCCAAGAAAAACACCTTCCAAAAGCAAGAAAAAAAGGTAAGGAAAACCCCTAGGAGAGTTAAATTTCACATTAATTGCAATAATAATCCCCTTTTTGCCTTTGCCCTGCCCCCTTTGGCTACTGCTCGGAAAAAGGGCGCCTTTTCTTTCAAAGGGTCATTTGGCTTGGCCCGAAGAATCATCCTGTGTCTCCTCACATTCCAAGAATAGCTCTGGCTTTAGCCCACTCTATGGTGCACACTCTAGACAGAGCGCCAGTGTAGCGAAAGTGAAAAGATGCAAGCGAAACGAAACCGTTCGTTCGAATTTGAGCGGGGGACTAATGATAATTAAGCAAGCAGGGGATGGGCTGCTGGCCTACTTTTTTTGGGTTAATCGAGACTTATTGAATCAAACCTCAATTCAATCTAAAAAGATTGGATTAGTTTTTTTTTCGCTTCGAAAAACGGCACATTTCCCAAAGTGCAATACATTCCTATAAATGCAACTCTTCCTCGAGGAAGAGTCCGTAATTCACCCTCAGCTGCCGCTGAAACTCTGAAAGGATCGCCAGGCAGAAAAGGATGTATCTGACAGACAAACACTGCCAGTCATTCCCGCCCGTGGCAGCACCGACCATTCGATTTCCCAGTCGATCAATTTCAGCTGCGAAAAGTAGAGCACCGGTCGAGCCATCGACCTTGGCCGTGAAGAACGGGAACGATTTACACGCACGTCTACCCGTGTCCTGAGCTAGGGTCGCCCAAAAGGGACCCGCGGACACGGGGTAAGGGTAAAACAATCGAACGAATTTAAAACTGAAGGATAAAGGGGTTGCCCTCTAATCACCGGGCAGGAAAAGGGTCGGGGTTAACAATGATGAATTTGGAGCGAACAATTGGAAAGAAAGGACGAGGAAAATTATCACCGCACGGTGGTGGTGTCGGTTATCGGGCGAATTGAAAAAAACTGTTTTCCGTCAGCCGTTTAATCGTTTTAAGGGTCGGCAGTCGGTCAACCGAACGTGCCACGGATTCCATTTCCTCTGGCACGCAAGGACCTCGAAAAAAACTCTTTCTCCGTCTCGCCAGTGCATGCCAGTCGCCTGGAAAAGATGTGGAATCCGGTAATTGGAAAATTAGAAAACATGATTCAAATATTTTTATTGCTTCATTTTCCTTCCGCGGTGGGTCCGCGCGGTGGTGTCGATTGAAGAGCGACGATCGAGAGCGAGCAGAGCTAAATGTTGGTTTCACTTTTCCCGAGGTTTAATTACATGGCCGCACACCGTGGAAAGTGTGCAAGAAAGCTGCCCCCGCTCAACATTGCTGGCGCGGGGGTACGAATATCCTTTTCCTTAGTTTGGTCATTTTTCTGCCGAGAACCCACGCCGCAGACAGTTATGTGGTTCAATCGGGGGAAGAAAAGATAAAAAATGGTCTGGAAATGTGGAACTGAACTCTCGTGTCCTTGTGATGCACGCATTTTTCGATCCCGGTGGCCTGGCCCGCTGGGCATATCCCGACGGAGTCGGTGATGATGGGAATTGATAATTGACTTCTACTCTTTAATGTCTGGTGAGTTGGGATTGAGTGGCCATCGGGATGGAGAACTACTTTTCAAAACTGGGACTTAAATTAACACTTTCACTGGTTATAACTTTATTTTTCGCTGGCCATTTAGATATAGTAGTAGGAAAGCAGGATTATCTACTGACAAATATCCATTTAGGGGAAGCCACCGGTGATTTCCACCCTTCCACTTATAATATAAATCGATAACCGAACGAAAGGCGAATCGAGAAAAGGACGAATGGATCACTGTCGCTTTGCGACAAGTAAAACTACTTAAAGGGAACGGGTTTGTTGAGGAAATATAATCTGCGCTTTCTTTCTCCCTTTCACTGTCCCTCGCTCTCCGCTGGAATAAAACATCCACTTCGGGGAAGAGGAGAGCGTTGAAAGTTGGGAAAGGGAGCCAAAGTACACGGCCAGAAACTGATAGTGTCAAGGACATTCGACATATTACTTTCAGTTCGGCTTTTTCCCACTTGGTATGATGTAAACGAACATGATTCTTTCATAGCAGAACATCATAATGGGTGATCCTGTTGCATCCTTGGGCGTGAGAGTTGTTGTCTTTTTTCGGGTTTCTATAGTTTTTGGGATGTATTCCACCTACTACGAAACGAACGACCGTTAGAATCCGTCACTCGCAAGAATCGTTTATCGCGCCTGTCGGTATTTCAGTTGAGTGCAGATATTACATTCGGGCGTTCGTCCTTCAACCGGACATCTTTCGATGACAGGTTCGTGTTGCTTTTTTAGTTTTATTTTCAGGCCTCCAATCCCACTCCGTTCCTTCTATTCCCCCGTCAGCGAACACAACATACCGCGTCCCCTCGGGAAGGTATGGAAAATGGTATGTAAATGAAATGGGCTCGGTTCACGGGATGCTGTCGAGATGTCCTTCTCAAGGCCTTCCGATCAGGACAAATGGAACCCTGGGCGAGGTTCCAGAAGTTCACTCGTTACGATCTTAAGCTACGGCTGCATACGCAGAATGAAAGAAGAAAATGGAAGAAAGGAGAAAGCGAAACAACGGCACCGATGCAGTGAAACGTTTACGAGCGGGATCCTGATTCTCATTTCCATCTGGCGCTTTCGGAACACTGCGCCTGGGACGCAGGTCCTGCGGGAGGAGGTGATAAAGCGCATGTTTTATGGCCACAAATGCCAGGATGCAAACAGTCCGAAACTCATCGGGCCGTGCTGGCAGGCCATCACTTTATAGGCTTTTTTTCCGTTTTTGGTTACGCGACCCTAAATGCAATTGAAACAAAACGATACTTGCACTAGCAAATGTGCGAGAACGAGCGTGAGAGAGGGAGAAGTTAAAATAGTTTGATTATGATAATAAGGATCCCGGCAGGCAGTACGATCTTTCATCGGGAAGGACGCCATTCGATCCGGGCACATCTCTATGGTGTTTCCGTTCGTAGACGCCGGTCGCTACTAACCACAATGAAAAACTCCGATATTATTACATACCCAATTTATATTTTCGTTTACTCCCACATGCTTCTAAATGTTAACACTTTCGCTGCCCTAGGACGTACCTGACGTTGGTCTCGTGGTATTTTTTGTATTTTGGGCAAAGAGAGCAATACAAAACATCCGTAGAACCACCAACAAATTACAGTTTTTCCGTATATTTTCCTGTTTGTTTTTCAGCAATTTTTCACGCTGACGAGTTATAGCAATGGCGGGCGGACCGTGGCATGTGTCAAAGAAGGGGGCGACCGCTGGCAGGCGCTCATGATTAAACGAAGTCTCTCGCCGGGTGGTTACGGTCTTGAAGCCTGGGGTCTCCAACAGTCTGTCCGGCCAGGGATGTAGGGGAGTCGTGGCTGTAGAAGTGTGAATGTTCTGTAAAAATGCTGCCGATTTCTGACTCAACGGGAGCCTCCGCTGACTCTCACTGTTTCGGCTGCTAGTTGGAAGTGTTTCCATCAGCGGCACGATCAACAGGAAACTCGCAGGATGCAAAAAAGGACACAAAAGGGCGATGGCATCAAGCCCACCGATTTTCACGGGGGACAATGGCCGGCGGCAGCAATCCGGGAGCGGGCCGGTGCGGACAATGATGATGACATGGGGCGAACACGGTGTCCTGCCGGGAGTCACCCGTTTCATTGTCCAACATGCCATTGTGTTCGTGTCCGTTGTTTCACTCTCTCGCCTCTAGCCTGGTAAAACGCTCGCGCAATTCCTTTCTCATCTGGCTCATATGAAACAAAAGGACAACCACAAAAGGGTCGCTACACCCACACCCACGACCAGGATATATAATACATACGCTCACGCTTGCACTAATGCATTATGCGTCCATTGCGTTGTGCTGCCATTGTCACATTCCGTGTTTGCCACTTTTCCATCTTGACAACCTCAGACCGGGTTTCCATCAATCTGCCCTTCGCCGCCCTTCGGTTCATTTCATTCCGTTGCTATTCTTCGATTTCGGCTCATAGTTATCCTTCCAAGATTCCTCCATCCCTGGCGAATCCCTATACGAGCAATGCATTTGGGCGTGTTCGAGGAAACGCTAGAAGATCGCTTTCCAGTTTCGGCGGGGCTTTTCATTTGCAGCCATTGTTTGGGGTACAAGCTTTGGCTGTCCAGGAGGCTCTGAACCCGAAGGAACCAGGGGAACGAAAAACCAAATCGAATCGATCGACAGGTTACGTGTGCTGCAATAAACTAAAAAAAGGTAAAAACAAAGCCAAAAGCTAGAATAAAAGGACTAGGAGCCAAAAAGGAAAAAGGAATTGCAACACTTTAATGAGGAAACGATTACGAACAAATAACCGGAGCGAATGAGTGCCGTGCTGCGCCAGCAACGGCTCGCTCGGGGTCCACCGGCTCACCTGGCGGGTTACACCACGCTGTGCGCCGGCGACACACCGGGCACGGCAGGAGCAGGGCATCGGGACTTGTGCACACCCGGTTAAACTTTCGCCCGCTCCGCATCTTGCGCTTGTATTCCTTCCCGTCAGGACCAAAGCTCTGATGCCAGTGAGTCTGAGCCGTAGGGTCCCAGTTTCGCTGGACAACTTTGTCCTAGGAAGGCCTACGTATGGAGATACCGATAGGGAGAAGCCGTTGACCCGATGCAAAAAAGCAGCAACAACGGAAAAAATTGGTAAAAGCAGCACGAGCTGCTCATTGCACTGCTCCGGCTAGTAATGAGCCGGCATTGTCCCGTGGACCAAGGACAAAGAGCCGCATGGGGTGGAAAAAGAAAGAAATAAACGCAAAGATCAGTGAGGATTGGTGGAGGTGTGTAAAATCATAAATGCGCACACAGACAAAACCCTCCCAGGGTGGTGCGAAATTAAGGGACGAATGGAAAAATAAAAAGGTGTCCTAAAATGAGGATCTCTTGGTAGAGATTATGACACCTAGGGCTCAGCTGGGACTCTCTCTATCTCTATCTCTCTCTATCTCTCTCTTTCTATTTCTCTATTTCCCTCTCTATCTCTCTCTCACTCTCTATCTCTCTTTTTTCGTATTCTCTTTCTCTCTCTCTCTCTCTCTCTCTCTCTCTCTCTCTCTCTGTCTCTCTCTCTCTCTCTATCTCTCAATATCTC
>JAOEFI010006334.1:22099-33404 GCA_034621735.1 Anopheles plumbeus | reverse complement strand
CCGTAGAAGGCAGGTGGACCGTGTTCATTTTACTGTCCACTGTTTTTTTTTCTTTTGTGCCGGTCGCTGAAAAACTTAACGACCGTAGCGAAACGGAATACCTTCCGAGGTCCGCGCGCGTGGCAAGATTGCGATAGATTCTGTTTGCCCAACGACAAACGTTAAAAGTGATACGACAGATCAGCATCTTCTCTTCAGAAAAGACGGCCATGAAAGTTGACCGGGCCCCCGTCCTCCGTAATCAATGAAGAGACCCATCACATTTTGTTAGATTGGATGAATTAATTCACCGTCGTTAAAGCTCGTCCTAACGTCCATTTGCATACCGGTTTCGGGGCGCAATTCAACGCCAGCGACGCTGTATGTTCCTACTAAGTCGGGCTGATTTACTTTCATCCCTTATTTTCCTTACCCTGTGGTAAGCTGACTGTCTGTCTGCCTAACTAAGTAGCTTTGTGAGGAGGAATAAAAGCCAACTGCCCCTGTTGGGTGGGGAGGATGGGCAACACGTCTGATCCAGTTCGCCACTTCATGACTGTCGCTTATGGCCATCGGGGATTACAAGCACGCCATTCCGAGCGCCATGATACGTGGCTGATCTCAAGATCTTCCGCATTTCTGACAAAATCAGTCTAAAGACACTTCATACAAACGAGGGCAGCTTATTTGTCCATCCTGTTATGGGTTCTGCCGCCCCTTCCCCGAACACTATCCTCTCCCATACCATCGAAGTCTCACGTCTTCGGTACGGGGCAAAGAGTGAAAGTACCACTTGTGGCCGTACCGACGTCAACCGTTGCCGGACCGGATGCTGCTAGGACACTTTTGTTCCAATACTCCATCGCGCTTCTTTGACGACCTGTGGAGTGGACACCGAACGCCCTCTTGATCGTAATGCGAGAGCGCACCGGAATGACTTTCGTAATTAAACAGACCCGCCCCTGGGAAAGCTGCGTGCTGTTTGTACCTAACTTAGTCATAACCGTTCGCATACAACCTTGATTGCTTCATGTTCAACATATTCTACCGGCCGGTGTGCCTGGTACTAATTGGACATTGAGTAGAAGGGGGCCTTTTTTTTGGAGCATCTCTACGGAACCGCCAGCCCGTCTCAAGCCGTTCCGTATATGTTATAATATAATAACATTGACATTTTATAGCGCATAGTTTGAGACCGAACTGTTGTTGAACATTCCAGCATTGAGACCTGATTAGGGTACAGTAGCTTGTAGCTACGAGGTGGCCAAGCGCTATTAGGGGGGGACTTGCGTCCAGTCGTTCACTTCAATTTCACAAGCAACCGGGCGTCTCCATCGAATGCGTTTTCTACGAGCTACCAGGCGCCCCCATTGAAACTGGGTACCAAAGATCCTGGTTCCGTCATCGGAACCTTGTCCAACACCACAAGGTGAGTTTAAGATTTCATTATTAAATTTTTTTTTGCTGCATTACCCCTGCCCAATCACGCCACCTTGCGAGGGGAAGAACCGGAATAAGAACGCAAGATTCATCCCCAGCATGGCGTAGCGATAATGTCGCTAATAATGTCGGCTGCTTCACGCTGTTTGCCTTCCATTACGAGGGTGAAGCGAAGAGCACACATTGTCACCGTCGGTGGGATCGTTTTCGTTTGTTGTGAGTCGTGGGGCAAAGTTTGCGAAAGGAGTTTCCGCACACACAGAAGTACAGGAACAGAGAAACTTTCGTTTCGATACGGGCAAAAAAAAAAAAAAGATCCAATTCTACCTGCGCGCCAGACGATGTGGAGTTCAAACAAGGATACACATTCCCGCAACTCCCAACCGGAGTGTAAGAACTGTCCAAAGCAGAACAAACAAAAGTAGGGGACAAAAAAGGCTCGCCAAACAGGCAACCCATCGACATGGTAAACAATTGCGTAAGTGGAAAGAGGCTGTTTGTCCCACGGTTTTTTTTTCTTTTCGTTTTTCTCACAACCATTGTTTTGTGTCTGGTCTGTCTGGATTTTGGTTACCTAGCGGGCCTATTTACGTTTACACCTAAGCGTGAGCCTACCTCGGGAAAAAGTGTATGAGTCTCCTGTGTACTTTTCATCTTTTACGTCTGTCGACCGCGGTATTCCGCTGGAATTATCCCACGCGTGGTTAGTAGCAAAGAGAGGACTAGGTCCACTCTCATGCGGCTCATCGTTTTGAGCCGCTAAAAAATTGCACGAACCTTTCCCCTCCTTCCATATTTCCAAATGCAAAGGGGAACATATTTGAACCGTTGATTTCTTTTTAAGCCAAACAGCAAAAGTATCTTTACACCCCACTTTCTTTCTCTCCCCTGTATCTTTCTCCCCCTCTCTCTCTGCCATACGGATTACTCCATCGTTACCGTATTATCCTCACCGAAAAGGTTCCATCCCAGAGGAAGGGCACAATCTGCGACACCTTTTGTTTGTTTCACCAGCGGAAAAGTTCCACCACTCGTCTTTCGTTGCAGTTGGAGTGAGCCCACCCTGCCCAACCCCAGTGGGGGTGTTAATCTTTCGGTCGATAGTGGTTTGGCAGTGACCTTCCAACCGTACCGTCGGTTGCTGTGGTTCCACGAAATAAAAGACCAAGCACAACCAGTGTAATACATTCCACGAGGTTAATATGAATGGAAACCCTTGGGCAGATTTTTCTCGAGTTCTTTTTTAAGGTAGAGATTAAATATATGACACGAAGGAACTAATTATTATTCATTCAAGTATAAAACGAAAATAACTTTTGTTCAAAGTCACAGTCATTAATTTTGAAACACGTAACCGTCGTGGACCGTCATCTATTCAGTTGACGTTTACTATAATTCAGGCTCGGGTGCAAAATAGACGCAACTCACTCCGCTTGAAACACCCCGCTTTCGTGCCAAGTGCATCACATCAGACATGCAGGAAGCCTTAGAAATAGGCTAACGAATGTCCTGGGTAGGATTTGGTCGGTTAAACATGTGCTCACTTCTAGGAAGCCTGTGAAGCATTCGAAGCAACCGTAGACACCGTTCAGGACAGTTACCCTGGCGATCCTATCATATCTCTCGGTGGAACCCCAAGCAGTGATTTTTTCGATTCATGTCTCGTTTTTTTTTTTGTTAAACCATAAGGATGTGCACGTGCTCGAGCAGCGACAGCACCTTGGCACCCAGTGGGGAAGGCTCCCCTGCTGCCTCTGTCCACTGTGGCTTTCCGCCATACAGCGGATAAAGCTGGGATGACGTCCGAAGGATACACACACTCGGACAGCTGGACAACATCCTCTCGACTAAATCCTGTCAGAGCACACGCTCAAGCGTGATGTGCACTCCAACCTGTGTGCTCATCTTCGTGATGTGGCCCGACGAGCTTGAGGGAACAAACAAAAAAGACAGCAGCATGAGGAGAGAGAGAATGCTCCACCCCGCCCTGCATTCCCCGTTGGGACAAATTCTGGCTCGGCGAAACGGGGGAACGTTTTTCGGACGAATGTACAATATCCATTATTATGATTACAAACAACGGCTTTTCGAGTACGCTCTTTTGTTGAGCGACAGAGAGACAGACAAAGAGAGTGGGAAGATAAGCAGAAGCAGAACCCGAACGGGTAGCATGTAGGTGATGAAAAGAATGATGAGAAAGCCGTAGCGCCCCCACCGGGCTTGAGGAACACTTTGGTTTTCTTCCTACGAGCTTCCGAAAGAGCGTTGAGGTTATCGCATGAAAAGCGCCTTTCGCTAATCAAGGGTTCGTGTGGTGCAGTCGTGTCGACAGTGTGTGTGGGTGGGAGGTGGATTTTTTTTAGTTTGTTCCCCTACTATTTATGTCTTTCGTTTTACATCACCATCATACATTTTTTAAGGGGTTCTCCCTCCTTCGGATGGAACCGTCTAACGATGAGTGTTTGTTCACGTGTGTAATGGCTGCGTTGGAAGGGCTCTAAATGTTGGTGTCGCCTTTTGTTCCTCCCTTCACTCCCTCGAACCGTGCGGTGCGCTGAGGCAAGCCCTTGTTTCGGTTTTAGAGTTGCAAAAGGAGTTGCATCCTTCTTTAGTGCATATGCATCATTTTTTTCTGCGCCCCACACCAGACCGCAGTTCCGCAGGAGCATGGCTTTCTTAGGTTGGCGGACGAAAGAGAAAAAAAAAGGACGAATTGCAGCGGCAAAGTTTCGCCGGTTTCAGCAGAATCTGGAGTAGGCTCCGAGCGTGAACGAAAGCACCATCCTCAGCAGGTCTTGTCTAATTTGCTTCGCTTCAGTTCAGCTCGTCCCAAGAAAATGATAAGAGGATTCTAACCCCAAAATGCCACACCAACCCCATTCCCGCCTACTATCTCCCCTGTTGGCGAGTTTTATCTGAATATCCTTGCAAGCAAACGCTGGCAACGCGAGGCCTCGCAGCCGCGCGCTGTAACTTGCAACAGGGTCGGCAAGAATGGATGTGCTGGATGAAAATTGACTTACCGTCCCTCTTCCGCATCCACCGGATGGCTCCACCACCACTCAACCGCTGATCTCTATATGCTTTTCGACACGGAACACCCCCTCCCGGTGAGTGGATGGGTGGATGGGTGGGTGAAGAGATCACGGAAAAACTGTCCTGCCTGAAGTGGCACACAGCTGTGGAAATGTCAGCACAAAAACCCTGCAGGCCAACCCTAGGGCGGGGGGGGGGGAAGAGGTTTCCAGGCGCTGCCGCGTTTGTCTGCTTATTTAACTCTTATGCACGATTTGGTTGACACAAACACAGGGTCACGTGCGCACACACTTATGGACACACATACACAACGATATATCAAGGTACAACCCAGGAAGCGTGTTTTACGTTAGGTTTTCTTTTCCCGCGGTTTCTCCCGTTGCTTGCCCAAGTGTGACAAATGGGATTGTCGGAAGGTGCAAAAAATCAGATCATAAAGGAAACGGGACACCGAAAGATCATCATCGACTGGCACTCTGATGAGGCGCGTTGACAAAAAAGCAGGGTTAGCTTCGCGAGATAGAAAGATGTGGTTGCACAACATGCATTTTTCCCAAATGCAGCCTCCGCTGCAGCCTGGGGATGCACCGGATGAACGGTTGCGACACGGGGTGACACGGGAAACCGTGGACAGTAGTTGTAAAAGGGGATCCTGGAAACCAGGTCACACTAAGGGTGTCTCCCTAGCGAGGCGGGGTGGAAGCTAGAAAACAAAGCTAACACAACGAGATGGAAACATGCTGAATGAGGCTTTTCTTTGAAATGGAATGAAAACATTATAGCAAAGATGAGAAACATGAACCAGTTCGTTTCTTCCTTTTGTTCGCTTCTATTATTGTTGCCTCACGTTGCAGTTCAAAATCGAGGTCATGAAAATGGAAATTTCCACCGTCTCAAGCTGTGCACAGGCAACTGAGGGCCACGGACAAGACAAAACAGGACACGGGACATTTTGTTCGCCGACAGTATGCCTTACACTGGATGCAGTTTTTTGGAGTGTTGAATACAAAAACATCGAACCTCGTGCCACTTTCCCTCCGAGTTCGATAAAATGTTATCGGTTTGTGGAACATTGATGCATTTTAGTTGCACAGGCTGTCCTCATATAATGGGAACATTAGACAATAAAGGTCTGTTCACATAAAAGTAAGTAAATTAACAAATTGTTGATAAATGATCGAAAAACTAATTCATTTTCCACATAGAAGGAAGTCCATTTTGTGCTAATTTAAAAACACTCATAAACGCACAACACTTTTACACTAGAACGCCAAGACAACACTGACCTCTCTCGTGTGGCATCCACTTAATACGGAACTCGTGGTGAAAATTTCTATACTTCTATCAAACACTTGGCTGAATTCGGCACCGACACCAGACGGTAGTGTGTGGGCCAGCTTCCACACGACTGAACGGTCACGACGGAACTGAACGCCAGCGAGCGAAACACGGTTCCGGCAAGGATGGCACACTCCTATGCGAAAGTGTGTTGGAATGTTCGGTCACTCATGCCGACGAGAACCATCCTCCGGGAGGGACGAGATTCCTCGCTCGCAGACGCTAGCACTCAAACAACCGAACATTTCTGCACGACACAACCAAAAATGTTAGGGGCAAAGATTTTTACATTTAAATATTTCCAAGATGAACATCAACGTTTAATAACTTCAATAAACAAACTCTTATTTAGGTGATACTTCATGGAGGTTTGATAGTTTATTTCATAACTAGTCAATCATACTTAGTTAGGACCGTCAGGGTTTTTAATTGTTATCAGTTTGGCATATGGTATTATTAATTATACATAATCCAAGTTATGTAGGCCATATGGGCCAGATAACTTAAATACATAAATAAATAAATAGATATGACTTTTTCGAACTTTGTTGTAAAAGAAATATCCATTCATCAACTATTATACATAGTACTTATATATTTCCTTTCTTAAACCAAAATTATCTAAATTGCGAAGTAGAAACATTACGGAAGCACTCGATTGCATTTGAAATACCATCCTGCAAACTTAAAGTAAAGACTTACATCAACATTGTTTAATATATTCTAGATGACTGGTAAGCTAATGGAAAATCCAGTGCCATCAGAATGATTATTCACATGCCGTCTCCGAACGTCCTGGTTTTCCCCACTTTTCTGTCTGTACCGTGGCACGGATGTAATCAAAGGAAACAAACTGTCCCATTAATGGTTAGAGTACGAAAGCACGCATGATCCTAAAGGGGTATCGACTATGAACTTCCCACCCTTCCCAAGCGCAGTGAGTTCCCCAGTTTTGGGGTATCTCACGGGGAAAACCCGACACCCGAACGCGGAAAAATAAACAGAGAGCAACTCCACAGACTGTGTCGGGCATTGCGGAGCGAAAAGTATCAAAAAATAATCCTTTTGCGAGAAAGCTGCCGCGGAAAGGGGAGAAATACTCTCTCTCTCTCTCTCTCTCTCTCTCTTTCTCTCTCTCTCTTTCTCTCTCTCTCTCTCTCTCTCTCTATCTATCTCTCTCTCTTTCTCTCTCTCTCTCGCTCTTTCCCGAGGACCCTCCGACAGGGATTGTTTCACGTTCGTCGTTTGATTTGCCGGCCGGTGTCCCGCGCCATTGCCGACCGACCATCCAACGCCTATATATGCTGGCCACATAAACTCCCCATCCCAGGCGTGGCGGCAACAGTTCCGTACCTGTTGTGTCGTTGCTTACTTCACGCCGATTGGCCTCACAAGAGGTGCGCTGGGTGGAGGGTGGGAAGAGGGTGGGGCGAGAGCCGGCAAACAAATGCTCCGATTTCGTGGATCGTGATTTGGCGACGAAATTTATGAGATCAACCGCAAGCCAGTCTCGCTGGAGATTGTCGTTTTTTCCGGGCCGGGTAGTATAGTTACCGCACCCAAGCCCCGGTACCGTAAATCAGAAACTTTATAAACCATCAAACCGTGAGACATTTTGAGATTTTATACCGAGTGCCGAGGGAGGGTATAGTTTAAGGTGCGGCAGATCACTCTTGAGGATTTTCCATCTTGAAGTTGCTATTGAAAAGAAAATGGTAATTATTGAAAGATTAATACAAAACCGCTGTTTCATTCAATGATTTAAATTTTCTTTAAAAAGTTATGACAATTTTCCTTGCAGATTTTAATGGAATGAGCTGGCAGAAAAATTGATGAAACTTTCTATTGTTTTGTAGAGAAAAGAAGAAAATTTGAGAAATTTGTAGTGAAAAGCTCGTTACCATGTGAACAATACGCTTCCTACAACCACTTTCCCAGTCTTCCGGTGTCAACAAATTGAACAAGCCGAAACCAACACATCAAACGCTAACCGAAGGTAATGTTACTTACGTTACGGTGAGGTTGGGGAATCCCCGAGAGTAATCGCTTTTTCATCCGTGATACAAAACACAAGGATTTGGAGAAGGTAACATATTTCATTACTTAAATCGGAGAGAGAAACATCCTACCACGTCCAAATTGTCTCGGTTAGCGCCGTTCAGCTGATGTTTAGTCATTGTACATTTCATTACAAATACTAACCGTCTTTCCATACCCGAAATGCATTACGTGATGAGGAATGGCAAGATTTCTAATTTATCTTTTCGGATTATTAGAGCGTGGCTCGTTTTCAGGCGAGAGGTATGTTATTGAAATCGAAGCATAGTTTTGGATTAGTTTCCATTTAACACATTCAACACATTTGCATTTCCTGCCGTTAAGTAATATTTTACACAGGCACAGATTACCGTCGTAAAAAAAATAAAAATTCACTTCCATTCCACAATTGGAACTTCCGCAACAGCCCCCCCTGGGTCGCTTTGATTTTTTTGTTCTCTTCCACCTTTTCATCGCCGTCGTAACACGGTAACGGGAAGCAGTAATAGTAAATCTAGTAATAGAAAAACCAATTAACGGCTGCTGAGGGTTAACTACTTACCTTCCACCAACTGGCGAGATATGGAATGCTGCAATAGCCATTTCATGTCATTGTGACGCAACGGACTCGGGAAAATCTGTTCAGCATCCACCACCGCCCACACCCCACTCCCGGCACCCTCGGCACGTCCGCAGCCGTCCCGCTGGAACGCTGGTGAGCGAACGATCCCGCAAATGTCCTGCCGATTGTCACCAGCAAACCTGCCGGACTACAAAGGATTCCAATTAAAAAATACCTCTCTCTCTCTTATCCTATTACGCAACGGACCCCCCCCCCCCCCCCCGGGGGGGACGTTGCTTCCTTCCGAAGGGTTAGGATGGGGTGTGGTGGAAGTCCCTGTGTGTGTATGCATGACGCGGATGTCTTTCCGACGGAGAATAACTGTCACTGGAAAGAATACCCAACATCCATAGGCCATCACACCTTTCTCTTCCATCCACCTTTCTCCTCCCTCCCACGCGCCGTGTGACAGGTGTTGAAAACGAACCCATTTAGAGGAGAGTGCAAATAAAGGATGCGAAAGCGGGCTGCATACGGGTGAGTAGTATGTGAGTGTCTCTGTCGCCATTTTTTGTTTCTCGCCTGCAGACGTTTCGCTTCATCGTCCCGGGGGCATGTCGGGGGCCGGGTTCCCTTCTCGGTGCGCGCACACCTGTCAACTTGCCCTCCGGTTGCCATATAAACGGTACGAACACAGCAAGCGAGAACAGAACCGCTTGCTTGTGCTCCATTTATTATCCTGGCGGAAGACTGCCGGAAGGCAAGGGTGGAAGGGACGGAAAGAAGGTGCATCGAATGCCACGACCGTTGACACAGTGCTGACAGTACGCTGCCCCCGTGCAGGCGGCGACCCCCTTGCACCCTTCCGCCCATTCCTTGTCAGCCACTCACAATGTGAACTGTGCTCCATTGGTCTCCTTCGATTCGATTGCTCGAAGCTAGAGTAGCATCCGTCCCTTCGGTACCCGCGCCCGTCCCAAACCGGACGTCCACCGAACCCCGACCGCCGGCCGGTGTGAAGAAAAATTTCCATTCAAAATTTCATTCGTCTTCAGCATACTTGCTAGTTCCTCCGGCTCGGTGTGTTTGCCCGTGTGTGTGTGTGTGTGTTGTTCGTTGGCGTTGGCTGGCGAGTATTCCGACACTGGAATGTGAGAAAATTCCCCCCGAAAGGACAGCAGCCTCCACCGCTCGGGGTCCAACCCACACCACCCCCCGGGGGCGGCGGTCTTTAAATCGCCTGACGGGATTTTTCCCCCGGGTGATTCGATGTGACGTTGCCGTACCGTATGGCCTCTGGACCCTCCCGGAGGGGGGGGTTTTCCCCCTGAACCGGCACCACCAGCATATAACGGCTGACGGGGGAATGATAACAAACCCGTGTGCCCCCAACCGGCACGCGACTCCGAACGGAAGCGCATTTTTCGACGGTTTCGAAGATTTACTTATTTTCCCGCTCGGAGTGTATTGTTTTTCCTACCACCATCACCGGGTTTCGTCCTCATTACGGAAGGATATCTTCCCACACCGCACGGCGACTGACGGTTCAGGCGGGCAGGACAAGCTTCTGTTTAGCTGCAGATAATGCTAAATGTGAACCCCGAACGGGATGCGGCCAGTGGTGTTGGTGTGATAGATACTCGAGCTCGATATGTTTATCCAATAAAAACGGGGTTGGTGGGTTCGGATATGTTGCACTGTAGAAAGTACAAGCAGATTTTGGGGCAGGTTTCACTATTCATCCGCTTCGAATGGGACAAGGAACATTACGTCCATCTGATGCAAAGCCTAAGCCCGGTTTATCGTCATTGGATTTTTACTAACATTTTGTGTTCAGTGCTTATCAGTTCGTGTAGTACTAAAAGTGTTTAGTATGATACGTAACTCATCGTATTAAACATTAGTATTGAAAAATAAAGTGGGAATTCATTGTATCTGTATGTTTTTATGCACCTCATAAGAGTTTGGTATTAATGCATCAGATTTAATCAATTGCAGTCGCAAGTTTAAGTTCCAAGGTTCAGAGGAAAATTGGACGATTCCACATAAAAATGATTAAAGTTAAATTAAACAAAACAGGAAACAAAACAATTCGGATAGTAAAGGATAAAAAAACAGTGTCCCAAACTATTGATCACTTGACAGACAGCGTTGACTCAGGGTGATTTAATTTCCATGGTGATTCGAATTCTTCCTGCGCCCTCCGCACATGACAACTGTCAAATCTAAAAGGATCAAAAATTAGCTCACCTTGTTCCATTGGCGACTTCCGGTACGACTCCTCACGTGTAGTCCGCCTAGTCCAAATTAAGCCAACGGTTTCGGCAAAAAAAAAACTTTGGTTTGCCGTTTTGTCCAAAGGTGTAATTCCGAGAAGGAAAGACAAACCCCTGAAAACCACAATCACAGTACACCGATCTTGGGACCGCGGTTGACGGCACCGAAGGAGCTACTGCAGGCAAGTTAGCGGGATGCTTGGGGCTTTCCTTCGCGCCCACCGGAAGGGTGGGAAAACTCGTGCGTGGAACGGGTTTCCATAACGCTCGGTAATAGGGCTTGACGCCATGGAAACCACCGCCCGATGCGCCGCCCCACGAAAAACTGAACGCGCGGAGTACCCAGCACCGCTACGGCGGTTCCCATTTCCCGGCGGCACTCCTCGAGCCGGCCCGCAGGAGGATGCCGCAAATTTCCGACATTGCTCGTTACGGAAATAGTTGAAAGTTTCACTTTGGGCCGCGCATTTCGGGCAGGGAGAGATCGTGGTGGTGGTTTCGTTACGTGTCGCCGTACCAGCCGTGTCATTCCGGTGAGCCCTCCACCAAGACCGTTTTCCACCTCCGTTCCTTTCCGGGACGCGCTAGTGTTTTCCGCGGGACGCGCACGGTACCGCCAACATAAATCCATTCCATC
>JAOEFI010006334.1:11705-21999 GCA_034621735.1 Anopheles plumbeus | reverse complement strand
ACCTCCGTTCCTTTCCGGGACGCGCTAGTGTTTTCCGCGGGACGCGCACGGTACCGCCAACATAAATCCATTCCATCCCTAAGGCACGACCCTTCACGTTTCCTCCTCTAGGGCATTCCATCATTCCGTTTTCCTCCAGCGTCATCTAAACTTTCCCAACGGGCTAGACACACATTTCAATTATTTCGTCGTCGTCAGGTAACACTGCGCGAAATCATCACATCAAAACGCATGTTTCTGCCCGGCTTGAATGTTAGGTTAGCGTACCCGTATTCGTCGGTTCTATACATTTCCACTGAAACTGGTGACTTAAAAATGGGAAATTGTGCAAACAGTCATCAGTCAGAATTTGGTGGGAAAATATTTATTCATATTCCATTCCAGCTCCCCCACATTTCCGCCTGCCGACAGCGATAGAGACAGCGACCAAAGTTATGGAATGGCAAATAAAAAAAAAACGCACACACACAATCTGCATAAATATTGCATGGTGCATAAATAAAACTCGGTAAATAAACATACACAGACACATCCACTCCAGCGAAAAGTGTTAAATAGGAAAAGGATGCAGACGAACAAAACGACCGACCGAAATGGCAGACGAACGGAACAGAGCGTGCGAGAGTTTTTTCCCACCCATTTTGTTCTTCCCCCGTTTCCTTCAAACACAAGGGTTGTATTTTATTTAAGGAAAAATATGGCCGCTCTGAAAAGACGATGAAGGCGAAGGACCTGCAGAAAAGAAAAAAACGGTGGAAAAAAAAACCTGGGAATGGGAACAAATATCAAATAGTTAGTCTAGCGAACGGATGAGCACGGGGGAAAAAATGTATCAAAACAGAAGTGAAACGAAAACTGGAGAAGCAAAAAAGGCAAACATCACCCCACCCGCCGGAAAGCCTTGTTGCCAATTTTGTCTGGTTCAGCGATACAGAAATAGTTCTGCTTGCAGTCATCACCCGGCCGGCCTGCAGTAGTGTGGTCCCGTGTACCAGTTGCAAGTCCGACGCCCCGACCGACACGATGAACGACACCGGAAAACGGAAACCAAACCGACGGGTTATTCCCCCACTTCGCCGCCCGCCTTTTGGGTCCGCCCGGCGTTTGGGGCCTTTTTGGAGTGAGGAGACCAAAACGTGATAAAAAAACGCCACGGCAACCATGGAGATGGTTCGCGTTTAAAGGGAATAGACAAAGTCGGCGCGGCAATAATCGAGCAATGCTGCTTGAGTTATACGCGTCCAAAGTTGGCTGCCGTGGAAGGCAGGAAAGCGAAGCGCATGGAGCGATGGAGGCGCCCGGTAGCTTTCGGTGGAAGTGTTGCGAGATGCTGCGAGAATCCCGCCGGCTGGAACGGGAATGTACGATTTATGTGGCTGCCGTTACGGCGGGACGGTCGAGCATTCGCTGACGGCGGCAGTGCGCGATTCCGTGGCGCACTTCAACGTATTAATTATGGCTGTATTTTAATATCGGAGCAGAAATGCAACCTTTGCCGTTGGCGGAGTTACAGAACGGAAACTCCTGCCTAATTGCTAGATGCATTAAAATGATTGAAACATATTTTATGTATGGCAGAACGTTCATTTCCATCACTGTTCGTTGCTTGAAAATTGCATCTCAATTTGAAAATTACTCGAAGCTTTCGTTCCAGGAAACAATGCTTGAAATTGTAAGTGAAGACATTGCGATTGTTTAAGCTTTGTTTTAAACAGAAGCTTTGGGGAAAATGTATTTCATGGACATTATGTGAATATTCAACCCCTTTAATAGAGCTACATACATAGGAAGGAAAGAAAACAGTACTTTCCCAATCTCTTCGTTGAAAGGACGTTGCCTGTTTTCGGGTGATAATGTGTTACACCGAAGGAAACACCGAACCCACCATTCCCGTTGCACATAACATCACAAAACCGCCGGTACCTCACCGGAATTTTAAGCCAAGCTGGTAGCACCCCAGAAGTGAACGACGAGCGACTACGAGAAAGATACTGTAGCCCAGCAGCATGAACGAAACTTGAACATCCCGAAGGAAGGAGCTCGTTACGAAAGTTTTTGCCCGCTTCCCGGGCACCTCCCACACCCGTCCATGAGCCGAAAGAGCAAACGGTTTCTTACTACTGTGCTCGAGCTGATTCGGATGAACATTTCACTGTCGAACATGAATGAGACTTCCGGTAAACATATTCCGATCCTTTGCAGCGCTACCGAGTCTCGCCCAAAAAGCTCCCAAGCAAAACACATGGTTTCTGTATTTGGGAGGTATTCAAATGGACGAAAATCTAACCAGTTTCCTCTTTCCTGCAACACTCAAAAATTTAACGAACGAAATAAATTGTTGCAAAATGCATTTTTTTTTTGTTTTCATGTGTTTTATTTCATGTGTTCATACAGGTCTAGTGAAAGTTTATTTTCTCGTACAATGATAGTAAGCATATATAAAAAAGTGCAAGAAAAGACGAAAACAACATTTAACATTTAAAAACCAAATCAAGAGCAGAAACATTAATGCACCCGTATAGTTCAAAAGGAGCACGGTGCATTCTTCCATTACAAATATATATATAAATATATATATATATATATATATATTTTGAATTCGGCGTGCACGTTGACTGGTGCTGCCATCTAGGTGCGAGATTGCTAACCTGTTTAGCCGAGACATAATTTCCCTTTAATTTCGAAATCTTTTCTATTACATTTTACAATTTACATATACTTTTAGATCTAGTTAATGTTCTTTGAGCTTGTTTTATCATGGCTGATTTAAACCCGCTGTGTGGCTAGAACAGTGACAAAACAAAAGGCACAACAAATTAAATCAAAACACGACCAGCTGTTTTCCCATTCGTTTATTGTTATCCTTACATAGTATCAATTAGTTGCTTTGTTGTTTTATTATTCTTTTACCATACAATAATATGTACAACGTTCTCTTTTCGCAGGCAGAAAGAAAAAAAAACTTCCGCCAATTGCGCCGGAATCTGATGCGGAGATCTTGCTACAAGGTTACATGGTTTAATTGTGTCCTGTACGCCATCACTTCTCGTACGCCAGACTTTCCATTTTTGTTTAACGTTTGTTCAATTGATTTTCTACCGTTACGTTTTAACCTACTCACGCAGCGCGAAACGTATAGAGAACTAAAAAACAATCAACAGCTAAGACGCCTATTCCGGGCTAAAGTCTGAATATGGTTTAAATTTCTCTCGTGTTTGTATTGCTGGCGCCCTTTTCACTTGATCACAAGTGGAAATATGGCGCTGTTTTGATAAGCCGTCTGCCAAATTCTTCCTTTTGCAAACATAAGAGTTTTGACGGAGTGTTGGGTTTGTTGAACGCGTGACATCTCACTTGCGCATACCATTTATCATTAGTATGTATGTACAGAGTAAACGACCATATAACGGGCAGCGGGTTTCGACATATCCTTGTCACAAACTAAATCTTCCCCTTGTTACTATTAACTCTCCAATGTGTTGTCCTGTCTGCAATGCATTGCCATTCCAGTTCTCCTTTATCTGTTACATCACTCGATTTGTTTCTGCATCGATAGTGCAATCATAATCTCCCGTTTTCTGCTGTTAACTTAAAAACAAAAGCTCAACTAAAGCTTCTCACACATAGTTCGCACACACGCCACACCTGGGAACCATGCCGCGATCTCATCCGTACCTTAAGGCAGCTGCTTTGAATGCGCCGGTTTCCGCCACATTACGACAACATCGATTTTCGTACGAAACTCCTACAATGTTGTGACATACTATACGATAATAAACGATTGTTGTTGTGTTGTGTTTGGTGGCATTAGCTAATCGTTTTCTTTCCCTATGCAAATAGCAACACACGAAAGCTAGCGTTTCCGTCGCCTTTCGCAGTTTTAAATCCTCTGTCGATCAGCTGTTGAATGTGTATTAACCATTCGGCTAGTGGTGTCGTCAACATGTTTCTACTACTTTTTCCCAAACGAGGACAGTTAAATAATTCTCGTATCAGTCTACATTTCTAATTGCCTTCCTTGGGACAGAACATGCGTTGAACGATGCCTAGACAAGAAACTGGAAGGATGTTTTTTTCTACGGTGAGAAATTTTGCAAGAGAGTGGATATTCACGTTTAAGCGATTTAATTCATTGCGGGTCTCCTTAAACTATTGGCATACGATTTCAAGCTTCTTTTTTTTTCTTGTTTTAAATTTCAACATTCAATTACTTTTTCAACTTTTCAAAATTCGCCACAACTTCCAATTGAACATTTGAAGCTTTCCTTTGTCGTGTCTACTTTCTCCTTGTGTTGTGATTTGTTGCCGAATAGGTTTTACAAGGCAGTCGAGACGAATAGGCATGAAATACAATATGATTAAGCCGACCGTCTTACGTTCTGCACTTGTTGCATTAACTACTATCTTCTCTTGATGTATAAGATAGAAGCTCGTCCACAAGAGGAAGATGAACAAATTTTCACTTTTTGAAACGAATCATCCAAGGCCGCACAAATAGTACGCCACTGTGGAGGGACCGTTCCATCACAGGAGGTATGGGCAACTATTTCTTTTTTTTTTGCTTTCCATTCCTTGCTTGTGAATTGTTTATCTTCCGCATCTGTATCTGTTATTTGCCCAAATCGATTTCGTTTGCTGAACTCACCCGACCATGGACGATCTATCTGTATATTCTACACCTTTCCTCCTTCTTTCGTCAATTTCGCGCCGTAGAACGAAGGAAACATGTTTCAACAATAATGATATACTTTCTTTATTCATACATACATACATGCATTTATGTATATATCTATAAATATGAACATATAGACATGGTGATTTCTGTGTTGCAACGTTTCTTACAGGCCATTCATTTCTTGCTACCCCGCTTTGGGAACAAGTTCATCGTCGTATTTCCTTGGCCACTCGGTGTCATAATTCGACCGTGTGTTAATGCGCTTAACTCCCGTCAGTTGCCAATTTGACAGATTAGAATTAGATAATTTATAAACTCTACCTCTACCGTCCGCGGCTCCTACCCTTGACCTCACTTACCCACGTTACACACTGCACCCATATAGTGAGACCTTACACACACAAGAACGAGAATGTCCCTTTCCCGGAATCTGCTCTATCATTAATCCGTTGAGTTGCGAACACGTTTGATGAGTGATTTTTGTACTCCCTCTATCATTCTCCCACACCTACCTCTTATCCATTCAACATATTTTCGCTTTGTTTTACAATCCTATTCGCTAGAGCACTATTTTGACCTACTTATCATGATGGATTATTCTCTGCACGGTTACGTGCATTATGGAGAATCTTACCAGAGGAGCAAAAGGATATACACCTTCCGTACGATTAAACATTGGATGCTCTTTTACGTGTGTGTGGTTGTGTTTGTTGTTTTTGTTTTACTTCCCTCGCAAGGTGGTCAGGCGACCCGCGTCGTCGCAGCGCCCACCGACGCCGTCGGATACAGTGTTTACAATTATTCTCATAACTTGTGGTTGGAAGTGAGCCACGTCAGACCTTCGTACAGTCCGTCGCCGGTGGTGGCACAGGATGGCTGCACGTACCAGTTCCGGTCGCGTATCCGCGTCAACCCAAGCTTCTCCTGAATCTCATGAGGTTTCATTGCTGAAAGGAAAAAAAAGCTCGGATTAATATGATTGCTTTTTGGTGCTATTCTCAAACTCCAAACACAATTTGATAACGTTATCCAATTAAACAACATGAGAAGGCCTCACATTGTATCAGAAGCATAATGAACGTTGAATAAGCGGAAATTGGAACAGACATTCGTCCACAAGGACAAAACAAATGTGAAATACTTTTTCAACACCGACTGGTATCTTTCCGATCAGCTGCTGTAAAGCTTCGTCATTTTACGAATATTGAACCAATAGGACGTTTTTGACAACATACGATAAATGAAACTAATCGACAAGAAGATCACAAATAGCACGTGATGGACAGGTTTGTCACCACACAGCCCCAAACCACCCAGGTGGTGTACTTGTAAAACAACTCATCATGACTTTCATAAATTCTAGAAAGAGCGAACGAATGCCTGCCTCGCAGATCGAATTATTGGGCTTGGGGATACCGCCGGTATTGAAACACAAAATACTAAATGAACAAAACGATACGGTAATCTAATCTGATTCCTACGTGTCTATTACGCAGGGTGCGCAGTATTGGTGGAACGGGTGGAATTTCCTATAAACCTCCTGGCCGCCCTTAATTATCGCGCCAAGCGCCGTACAAAATATCCCCACGAGGATTACTCATGAATAGGGGTTAAGCTTAACAAATCTTCCGGAACGCAATAAAAAAAACTGATGGTGTGTCTCCAGGTGGCAATATACAGCTTTCAGGTCGGCACCATCCACTCACCTTCAGGCAGGTCCTGCTTGTTCGCAAATATCAGTATGATCGCGTCCCGCATTTCGCGATCGTTTATTATCCGATGGAGTTCCTGCCGCGCTTCGTCTATCCGGTCGCGGTCAGCGCAATCTATTACGAAAATTAATCCTTGGGTACCTACGGAAGAACGGAGCAAAGGGGAAGTCAATAATTAGTCCAATGGTTCGTCGTTGCTTGATCTGCGAAGAACCGCACTTCATGTTCGGGGTTCGCGATTGTCTGACAGCTCTTACCGGTATAGTAGTGCCTCCATAGGGGTCTTATTTTGTCCTGTCCCCCAACGTCCCACACATTGAATTTGACGTTCTTATACGTTACGGTTTCCACGTTGAACCCGACCGTTGGAATTGTGGTTACCGATTGACCTAATTTTAGCTTATAGAGTATAGCTGCAATGGACAAACGGGAAAAAAAAGGAAGCGTGTGATTAGTGGCCGATTCGACGAATATTTGATTGTGCATCGCACATCACGCGCTGTACCCATACTCACTTGTTTTGCCCGCTGCGTCTAGGCCCAGCATCAGGATTCGCATTTCCTTGTTGCCGAAAATTTTCGATAGCAGCTTCCCCATGGTGCCGTAGTGTTGGTGTGGTTTACGCTGTGGTGCTCGTTAATGCTTGGAGCTCTTGGAGCGGCTGCTACGTTGGCGAGGGAAATTTTGCGGGACGTCCCTTCCCGCACACTACACCCTTCGACGCTCGACCGTCACACACCCTGTTTGCTATGAGTTCAATCGTTCCCGCAGCTACTGCAGTGCCGAAGTTTCCGTTTGCAATCCCGCATTTAACAGACCGAATGGTTTCGGATTCCCTGTTGAAGAAACGAGAAGAAATGGGTTGAGAACGTTATTATAAATCGTTTATCATGCGTTGTGAAGAAGAAGAAGAAGAAGAAGAAGAAAAAAAGTGTAAAAATGTAATCGATTTTTCATTCAGTTTCAGTGAAAAGCTAAGCTTAGCTAACTTCTCTGGAAGAATAACTTGGACTGAACTCAGCAACTAATAACCCTAGTCTTTCTCCAAGAGCTTGGGGAAATTCTTCTAGATTGGATTGATGAAATATATGAAGCCAAACGGACCTGGGATAAAAGACAAAACTCATCAAACGAGTGCCATCGCCTATCAGCTGGTCAGTTGGCTGAAGAATCTTGGAAATATAGGAACAAAATCTAGTTTCATTCGACTCTCTTCTATCTGGTGCACTTCACTTAAACTTATCTAGGTGTAGAGTCAATTGAAATACGATCAAATTACTTACTGTGCCAATTTGTTCAGACATATAACAAAAATTAATTCGCAAATAATAATTTCCTTCTCCCCCACCCATAATCTGACCCTGGATCGTGGCGCGCAAACCAGTGCTCTCTGTCCATCGGTTATTAAGCATTCTCATCATAATCGTAATACCGTATCACGCCACCTCCACTATCCCCCCATACCACTCAATGCCCGGCCGGCATGCAGCCTGCGAGGTTGAAGTCAATTTATGGTATTTACTTCCGCTATCGGAAGTACCGAGGCTACATTTTCCGAACGCCATTCGCTTTCAAGGGGGCAACAAGCAAAAACAGCACACACCAGTCCCAGTCCCTACCGGATCCCCGGAGCAAGTGTTTTTTGCGCTATTCAACATATTTTCCAGAATATTTTCTCCACGCCGAGGGACCACCCCATGCGGATCGTCCACTGATTCGAGGAGGAAAAAAAACGAACTGTTTCCGAGTTATATAAGCGGAAAATTGTTTGCCCAAAGGAAGCACGGAAAGTTTGTAACTGTCTTCGGGGAGTGAGCCTCTTTTTCTATCGAACCGTGCTGCGTGCTTCGGAATGCTCGCGAGAGCAAACAAAAAAAGCAACAACACAAATAAAAAGGTTTATCAACATAATGAACCACCACCCCCCGCCTGCGCCACATTCTCGTGCAGCAATCGCCTTACTTGCGTGTACTTAGTCCACTGATAAAAAGCTGTGACGGTGGTGAGCCTCGGTGAACGTATGAAAAAGCCCCCGCACACCTACACACACACACACACACATACATAGTTTTTTTGCAAGCTCTTCCACGTGTGTGATTTTTAGTAAAACAATTCTGCAGCACAAGTTCTTCTGCAGAATTTCTGCAAAGCATTTCGCAGTAATTTAAAGCGGAAAATCGCGCCTTCCGCTGAAAAAACGCATCATCGCACGCAGATTCATTCACAAATGTTACCAAGTGCGTTGCGCGCGGCGGGAAGGAGAAGCAGCGGGGGAACTACTATTTCCCATATTTTACGCATACCGGCGGATGTGTGCGCATTCCGCATCCACCTCTCGGAACGGGGATTAGAAGCGAGCGAGGGAGAAAAATGCGACGTTTGTCGATAAATGTCGATAATTTATGCTTTCCGCGTGTAGCTCCACGGGTAACGTTGCCGACACTACTACACTTTTGCCAGGTTAGTTCGCGTTAGTTCACGTGCCTGATGATGTAACGACGAGCGGCTGAATTATGGCGATCATGTCTCGCAAGCGGTAATAATCCACGCTGCCGAAGATGATGATGATGATGGTGATGATGGCGATGGTGACGGTGGTGATGATGATGTAAGTGACGCGGGATTCCGGGCGACGAACGGGCGGACTATAAACGTAGGTCCGTGGCACAAATAGTTTTGTCACGTTGCTACTGCACAGAGAGTGTGGACTGGTTAGAAGCATCAGAATGGGTCGGGCGGTGGGAAGATTAGCGAGTGAGCGACTATATAACCATTTCCTGACTGAACAATCTAGGAATGGCCGAATGAAATGGAAGCTAAGCTCGGATAAAAGTGAACCTAGTTCTCTTGGGGCTATGCGCGTCTAACGCGAGCAGACGTTGTTAACCAAACACGATGGGCGCAATTGCACATACAAGTGCTGCAACAGAGCGCATGGCCCTGATGACGACCACCAGTGTTCCCAAGCGAAAATGATGATTACAGGCACATAACCGACCACGTCTGGGAAACATCATCCGCAATTCACGATCACTGATCACCTGATCTCGTATCCAAAGTACCGAGAATCGCTAGTAGACCAATTGTCCCTCAATAAGAAATACATTCTCACTAGCGGCCGGGACACGAGGCAATTACATCTGCAAATGGTGGACGAAAACACACACACACAACATGGAATGCATTTGAGAAAATAATGGTTGTGTACTTTAGATCAAATTCAGGCCTTTTGGAAAGTGAACAAATAAAAAATGATATCTTACATTTTCTTACGTTATGTCTTCTTAACTTCAAAACAAATTTATTTACTGCCATCGATTACTGATAATAACTAACATTAAAATTATCTTACGGTTTCCTTAGGCCCGCATTAGAGTTTATAAACATTTATGTTCATTAAATAATGGTCACACAATTAGCTGCCTGATCTACAAGATAAAAAGTAATACAGAAACCATAAACCAATAATAGAATCCAATTTCATCATTAGTTAGTGGACAAAATTGTCGTTCCGGAGTACAAACAAAAGTTTGAAAGATGTCCCCGGACCGGCTAGGCAAACAATTCAATGAAAGTTCATGCGCTTTGGATCAGATGAAAGCAGTGTGACGATCATTAAAAAATCATTAATTGAGCAATTTAGGGCAGATAATGATGGGGATGATGAGCTCAAAATGGAGTAGCCGCATCGTTCACTCATTCTACAGAATGTCGTCATAGGGCGTACCGATTAACGCAGTGCAAAATGAAACCCTCAAAAAGCAGCAACGCCTTGCCCTGAGGTCGAGGATATACGTAAAGATGGAACAGTGTCCATAAACATGTGACCACATGGCAATGTGATGCCACCTTCCGTGCGGTGGGGGAATAAAAATAAAAACTTTATTTCGTAGTTTAAAAGGCAAAC
>JAOEFI010005817.1:4859-22185 GCA_034621735.1 Anopheles plumbeus | reverse complement strand
CATCATCGTCCCAGCGCGGGATGAATGATTAATAAGAGAGACAGCCAATGCACCTCGGTTCATTGCTTGGAAGAAGTTATAATTTTATTAACAAGACCGGGACGATGATTTTCATTACGAAGTAAAGTAAATTAATTTGAAGTCAGCGTAACGGCAGCATCAAAAAAGTGAAACCTTGAAAACGGTAGGAGAGGCGAGCGAGAGCGAGAGCGAGAGCGAGAGAGAGAGAGTGTATTTTCATAATTAAGCAACGTTCAGCGTTGCTGGTTGAGACATTTTTTTTGGTGTGTGTGTGTTTATTTGCTCACCGCTTGACAACCATTAGCTAGTTTACTTTGATTATGTTGTCGTGAAGCAAATTTCATCAATTTTAATGCACCCCCAGCGCAGAGGTGAACATTTTCTGCTAGGGTTGATGATCTTTTCTCAGAAATGAGTTCATGTAACGTCCAAGGGCGATACTTCAGAGTGAGTGAGATCCGTTTGTGAGGACCAAATGAATGCGAAGCGAAGGTAGATTGAAACTGTACTCGGTGGGGTTTTTCTTTGCGCTCGATGACCCGGTCGATGATTAGTACTGATTCTAAAGATTCATCTTTGAAATGCAACTGCCTTATCCACCGATTTATTTATACTACAATTTCTATTACAAAACCTTACCTGAAAGAGCTTTTTTCTCCTCCGGCCCCGGTTGACGACGACCGATTCTGAAACGAGCGAAAACAAGGGTGGATATTAACAACAAACTAATAAAGATAACCACTCGGAAAATCTTAGGGCACCGTCGTCGTATCGTCCATCGAAATGGGCGGTATTGAAATTTATTAAACCACTTTCCAGGGTCTGGGTTTCGAAGGGGCGATTCAACATCATCACCATGGTAGCGACATTGGGAAAACTGGTTGCTGAAGCGCTTCCCATCGGTATCGGCTCTATGATGGGAAATTCGAGAAGATGAAATTTCCATCAAGCATCGTGGAACCCTATTGAACGTAGCCAGTGTAGACCCAATTGGAATTCCATCTCAAGGAGTTTAGAATGAAAATATTCCACTGGAATTGTTTTAAACAAAACATAAACTTTGCATTTTTTCCGATAGACCTTTAGAATTCCTGTCGTGTCTTTAAAAATACTCTGCATCTATATCTTTTGATAATTTTACATTTTATATATCTTATGTAATAAAGTTCATATTGGGTCTAAATACGCGCATTCCATACTTACCGAAACTAATTCTCGGAGGCGCCGTGTAGTCCTCGTCGAACTCTAGCTCCGTTTTCACTAGGTTCTCGATATTGAGCTGGCACTCCTGAGAAACCGAAGAAAGGGGGAGAATGGTGAAGAAAAATTGTTTAAAACTTCTATCTTTTCTCTATCTCTTTCTCTTTTTCTTTCTCTCTCCCTGTCCATACCTCCATATTTTTGAAGTCCCACTTGCTGATCGATTTGCTCTTGCACAGCCGTATCCGGTCCCAGCATTTGCAGTTCCGGTTGACAATCTCGCAGCCGGACTCGATCAGCACCGTTTCCGGGCAGTCGGCCCCTCCCGGCCGGTCCCCGTCGTGGCTCGTCTCCGGCACGTCTGGAAAGGAAACAGAGCAAGGAAAGGGAAACAAATGAAAATACTTTACGGGCAAATACAACCGTAGCGAATATAGAAAACAAAAAAAAAACTACCCCTATCCAGACCAACAAACAGCCGCCGGGTGGGAAGAAAAAGTGTCGCCCTACTGTGGGCCGGAAAAACTGGCGCTCGTTCGGAAAGGACGTTTTCCGGGACCGCCCCATAGCTGCCACCAGAACGGGAACGGGGCAGCGCACCAGACTTAATTGACGCCCCCCGAAGGAGTTTTCCCTACGCAAACAAAAGCTGCCCGGTTGCGCTCGAACTGTGATGCAACGACGATTTTACTCCTCGGGTCGTTCTACGTGTTTCAACTTTTCCCTCGGTTTCCAGTGCATTCCCACGTTCCGGTTCCGGTCCTTCGCAAGGAAAGGGAAGCGAATGTCAGCGTGGAAACCAAAATGAATGGAAAAGGAAACCCCTACTTCCGCCTCCCGTATCCCACCGTTGGAATGATGAGGAAAATTTGCGAAAAGTCAGTTTCTCGGAAAATGACATCCACCCCACCACGGTGGCGCAGCATCTCGTATGAAAACGAACGACGAAGAAAACAGGAAGCAAACAGAAAACAATGGGGCTCCGGGGGGAGGCCAAACGGTTCCGGGTACGGGTTAAATTGAATGCATTTCGATTCCGCCGTGAAATAGTGTGAAAAAGTTTATGCAAATCAGTTTTCTGCAAATGTGAACCGGTCGCAAGTTCGAACTATGTGCTTCGGGAAAAATTAGTGACAAGTTTGGGGAAGAACACTAATGATTCTGAAGAAGGTTGCTGTTTGTGTTTTGGGGATAAAATTCTGCAGAATTTGTTTAGATTTAAGAATAGTATTTTAAAGTGTCAGTTTTCCAACACGACGGTGGCAAACAGTTAGACACTAACGAACGAAATGGAAAACTTCCCATCGACGGCACAATAAACACAAATCAAGATTTGTTCAATATTTGTTCACCGACTGTTATTTGTTTACAAACATGCTTTAGAAAAGTATAGACGTGTGTTGTTCATTAAATTAAATAATGTTGACATCTGCTCTGCTCCAATCACAAACAAACCAAACAAAAACTGCTCGCAGCCATACGTTTCCCTGATACGATCCTGATACGTAACTTTCGCACACACTGGTGGTAGATCTAAAACGGAGCCTAATTGTTTGTATCCGTGTATATGTATGTGTGTGTGTTCTGCAGGATATTTTTTGCTCAACATCCAGCAATTGTTTTCCTGGAGTTTGTGATCCACTTGCCCATCACTCTCTGCTGCAAAAGCACACAAAGAAAAACCTGAAACAATTGTGGACAAATAAGCGGATGAACTAAGCTCCCTCCCATCCTCCCTCCATCACCCACCGTTCACACCCTACGTGGGGCTTGAATTCGATAGCACAGCTCCACAATGGAGGTTGTCTCCACAAACAACAATATTTCTAGTTTTTGTTTCTCACCGGAAGGCAAAACATGTACCGGTTTCGATTTCGAGCCTTGAGGCGCATTCATTGAAGAAAAACTTGGTACAGGACAGAGTAGTAGCATCCGACCCGCCCGTCCAAGGGTGGTGGGGTGAGATCCTTTTCTTTTCTCCCGCCCCATTAAAGACAATCATTCCACCGTTGGTTGTTTGTTTGTTCTGCGACTTGAAGAGATTCCTTTATTGTCTTTTTGTCTGGTGTTTGCTTTTCTCTTTTCCTGCTGCCATTGTTTTCTGCTCGTTACTTTCGGCACCTTTACCTTCCAGTGGTATTTTCCCTTCTCTTAAGACAACACAATCAAAATCAATCCCGGTTCCATCTTGAGGCAAATAAAACGAAAAGAAACTGGCACATGAAACGGTTCTACAAATTTGACAAACGCGTCTTCCCAGAAAATTCCTCCACGCTACCGTGTCCCTCTTACAAAAGAGCGAAGAATCAAACACACACACACACCCACACGCACAGGCCAAACAATCGCGTTCGGCACCAATGGAAAGGTACAGCTAGTTCGCACGGCGAAGCGAACCGTTGTGCCGTTGCCCAATGTTTGGGATCGGAGGAAAAGAATAAAAAAACGATCCGGAACAAGGAGCCATGCGGAAAATCGAAGAATCTAGTTCGAACCGTCTTCGGGTGCTTCAACTGCCTTCGTGTTCCACTCGATTCATGGAACCTTTTACTTTATTTTTCGGGATAGATTTGATCTCGCCCAAGTTGAAACGGTTTCGATCAAATGCAAATTTATTGTCCCTTTTCACTTCAGCTTTATTCCGTACCTGTCTAGCTTGGGTTTGCTTGGGACCGTTTTCAACCCACCCATTCGACCCACTAATCTTACTCGTAACCCTTCATCTAACAAATACCTGCCCTTTTTCATTTGCCCACCGGTCATCTTTATTCCCGTGGCACATGATCGCCTCCCAGAGCCGTTCGGAAAGGGTTTCCTTCTTAACGGGGAGAATATGTAAACGGTGATGAAAAATAACCCAATCAACGGCTTGGGTCAGACTGTGGCAAAGGTATCCCGGGCCGTTCTATCGAGGTTCGATTGGTGGGTTTTAAAATACAATGAACCTTGCCCAATAATGCATGGAACACAATTTAATCTCGGGCATCAAATCAATACAGTGGAGGAATATTTGATTCCATTTCAATGCTGCGAAGCTGCTGATTGAATAAATCATTGCAAAATGCTTATAAATAAAAGAACGCTTTGCAAATATTTGTTCGTTTCGATAAACGAGTAATCCAGCGATATCGTTTCGACTGCCTATCACAAAAACACCAGGCGGCTCTATACTATTATCGTTTGTCAAAAAACACCAGGCGCCTCCATTCCAAATACTAAACACTGGGCGCCTCCATTTGGTATCAGTTTACTCAGAACCTATCCTGAATATTAATTTTTTACAATCTCCATTTCCTTTCAACCGAAAGCGATATTTTTTAATTAACAAAAGTCATTTCCAAATCCCCTTCCAATGACGGGAGGAAAAGTCACGTCCATTCCATTTTCTCATTGGCTTCCAATGCCTGCTGCGGTAAATCTACCCCAATAAAGGGCACCTATCCATCGGTGAGCTTTCGTCGGACGCATGCGATGAAATTGAGCCCACCCCTGATAGCTCTGATTTTGTGAAAATTTGGTTTTCACTCTCGTCCTCGCCGCGGGCTGTATTGTTTTCCGCTCCATGAGGGTCGATTCAGGGTGAGTTTTGATAGCGATCGGGTGATGTTGGTACCCGCCCACCCAACGTATCGTTGTAAACTTCGAGGAACAATTCAATTTCGAGGGCCCATACGTTGGTTTTGTAACTGGAGTGGATTCGAACCATGAAATACACCTATTTTCCTTTTCACAAAACATTGAAAAAAAGGTAGGCTTGGAAGTGAGACGTCAATCACAAACTTGTTTTCTGATTATTTCAGTCAGAATGGTTATGACTATCTACTTCAAGGTTATGATTTTTAGTCATCTCTGCCACATGCCACTCTTTCAACCGGTTTGCCCACATCCGACCTTGAACGTTCTTCACATGTTCCGCCCTCCTTCTCACCCGCCGCCATCAATGGCCGTTCCGAGAAATCCCCGTAGACATAATTCGATTAAACAGAGCATGTTTGTTTCGTTGGGCAAATTTACACAAAACGATGGGGCTCCACTTTTCAGGCCCTACAAACCAAGCCTCCCCACAGTTTGAAATCAAATCTACTCAACCTACTCGGCTCCTGCGGACTCGCTCGCCCACTGGTTCGATTGTGAGGGGATGAACATTTAATGAGGTTCGCCGTCGATCTGCCGGTCGATGTAGACCCCCGTTGCCTACCCTTACCCAGCCCTCTCCGGAGGGCGAAAATGCGCAAATTGGGCATCGCCAGACACCACACGTTACAGCTGCTTGCTGGTGCAGTGTGGTTTACAAAACCAAAAAATGGTCAATCGATCGATAGGGCGAGGTCGCTCGTCGTTCAGCCTACGCCGAGGAACAGAGCAGCAACATCGTTCGAGGGATTTGATTTCACTTTGTGGAAATTCTATTATTGTCGTACCGTAGGGCGTGACATTAATGCTACTTATTAGCATGACTAAAGAGTGAGGGACAAAAAGAGAGAGAGAGAGAGAGAGAGAGAGAGAGAGAGAGAGAGAGAGAGAGAGAATGAGAAAACAACAGGCAGATTAGGCTGAATTTGGGGGGTGGGGGTCACAGAGTTTGATACTTGTGATCTTTTGATTGATTTGATTTGATTGATTAATCTAATTGATTAATCCACCTCTTATTAGATTGTCAAATTGGTTGGAATAGAATAAAAATCACGACCAATGTGACCTGAGGTGCGGGAGAAGCAGATTGTTCACATTTTCTCTTTTTCATTTTGCGATTGATTTTGGGACAAGGATTTCCTTTTCGGCAAATTGTTTGATGGACGATTGCGTTGGAAGAACCCTTTTTCAACCGAAGATAAACAAACGCAAACGAACTCGTTTGGATTGTTTCATCCTATTGACATTTGGGATTGAAATGGAAAATTAAATTGATTTTAGAATAACGTCTCCGGCAGGCATATTAAAAACAGGAATTTTACGTACAACATTAAATGTGAACACAGTTCATGAAGAAAAAGCTAATGCCCAAGTTGTCCTTTTTCTTTGCTTTGCAAAGTAGGGCGTGTTCTTGTCCTGTTAGCTCCATAATCAGCTTGGATGACTCACACATTCCCAAGGAACGATATCTCGACAGAAGCGTAATGGCGATTGTGAATGGTGACACCGATGTCCTTGCGCCCATTACAGAAACACGGCAACGTGCTTCGAACACATGTTATTAAGCCATTCCAAGACGAAGTCGGTCGTATACTCCCGAAACTATTCGATTACGATCGTGGCCAGTTGCCCCTTGAAGGCCCCTCGGCACACAACTGTTGGCAGCACGTCTCCCGGGTCGAACACACACACACACACACACACACACATCCCGAAGGGAGTCATTTTCTCGGCCCGCCGTCAGTAAGGTGAAAACGCGAAAGGAGCATAACCATCAGCGTAACCATAAAGCACCTCCATCCCAATGGGCGGTGGGCAGATTACTCCCGCCCGGAGTTACCGGAACTGGATAGCTGGTGCTTTCCGTGCCATCCGGAAGTCAATTTGTTTGCGCGGGTTTTCCGGCGGGGGATTACGCTTGGGCTTCGTGGGAGGGCTTACCCGTCGGGCACTCCCTCCCGAAGCCGGAGCGCCCAGGTGGGAGATTGGACTTTACGGTGGGAAAAATGTTCACGGATGTCCTGAGAAATAAAAGGGAGCCGGATGCCAAGGAGACGCCACAAAACAAAAGGACCAATCGTTCGACAGGACCGACCACACGCGACTCAGCATTCGACTCGCGAACTTGCCTCACACGAAACGTGCATCACTCTTCCTCCGTGCGTACGTGTGTGTGTGTGTGGGGGGGAGGGGGAGCGTGTGGATAGAATAAATTTATTCCGGAATCTAATAAATGCTCAGCTGGCCGGCGAAGACGGCGCTCCTGGCGCGGAAAACTCCCACACCGAAGACAAACACTGCCGGGTCTAGATGAGACTCTTAGAAAGTGATGGCTCGTGAACGAATTGTGCCGAGGAAATAGAATTCATGTTTAGTACCAACCTCCCCCCCCCCTCATTCCAGATAACAATGGACTCCTGGCCGTGAAAAATTTCGCACTCCGGGAAGCGGCCGGTGTCCGGAAAAGTGAACAAGAAAAAAAAAACATTAATGCGCGAGACATTGCGAGACCGATCGGTCGTTGCTGTCGAATTCGGAAGCATTCGTTTTGTGTTCGTCCGGGCATTTGTGTTTTTCTTTACTCTCCTCCTCTTGACGCTGGGGCCAGCCCGGGAGTTGCCGGTGGATCGAACGTGGTGAGGCCGTGTCGAAACGTCGCCGACGTGCGAGTGGAATTTTGATGAAAATTTGATGCCCACGGCTTGTGGCGGTATTTGGGGCGTAAGCTGGCCACAAAGCGTTGAAGATTTCTTTTCTTCCTTTTCCTCAGGATCAGGATCACTTTGCAAGGCAAGAAAGCGAACGAACGTGAAAAGAGACCCAGAGGGTGAGAGATCGGTTTGATCTGTGATTCAGTGTTGAAAAGTTCTACCTTCCCGCGGGGCAATCGATGGCAATCGACCTCCCGGAGAGTGAATCACGTTTTTTTGGAGAAAGAAAAACGAACTTTTGGCAGAACGAGGAATGAGAAAAAAAAACCTTCAGCTCGACACCGGCAACGAAAGAAGAGGAAGCGATCGAAAACCATTCCGACGGTGCAAATTTTCCGACAAGAAATTGGCTGGAAGTCAATGGGAAAGGGACAGGAAACTCAACCCAAAAAAAAACGGAATGTGAACATCGCATGCCTCTACCAGTATCGCTTTCCGGGCTGGAACAAACTGGTTCCACTTCGCACCCACTCTCGAGCTCGATGTCACGCGTGGCGACGGAAGTTCATCGCGTTTGCGTCGCCACCGATGCGTATCGAAGCTGGGAAAGCCGGGAAAAACCATCAACCCGAGAAGTGAGACTGTCGTCGAGTCGCGCGATTGAACGAAGGTGTTACATGCCACACTTTTGTTTTGCTTTTGGCACACCGTTCGAAACAAAAAAAGTTGGGCCTTGGTACTCGATGACAGCCTGAAGGGTTGATTCGTGTTTGATGCGTGCGTACATTTCTGCGTAACGCAACAAAAAAAAAATTACACACGAAACCTTCGACGAAATGATGGATGGCTTTCACAAGCGATTCGTTCGCTTTTCCGAGTGCGTGAATGGGCCTTAGATGAGGCTAAAGAAAAAAGGGATTTTCTAGGACACTCCGTCAACCATTCCTACAATGTGGAACTTTATTAAAAGTTTTTCATAAATGCTGAAAGGTTGCCCTCATTGTACAGGGCTTTATTATGTTTCATCTCTTGCTTTCCTTTACTCTGATTTTTAAAGGACTACGTCAACTCCTTCATCACGACTCAACACCGTTCAAAGTTGTGATTGTTAATATAAACGAAAGGAAAACTATCGACGACAGTCTAATCCTCAGATTATGCTCGTAATCCGTCCCTGAACAAGAAAGGGCGAAGCATCGTGGACGCCATGGAAGCCGAGCTTAGCCGCCGAGCTTTGATTGCGATTGAGTCTCGTTCGTTGTCGGTCGTTTAGGGAGGCGGTTTTAATTTAAAAAATCAATGCATCCCAAAGCTCGCTGTCTCGAATCAAAAAGACAAGGCGAACAAGTTAGCTACTTGTTTTTCCAATTGGCCTGATCCTTGGCGCTCCATTTAAGTACAGACGCGTGAATTGGGATGAAAAAAAGCCTTTGGAAAACAATTTCACCATTACCATTGAAAACGCCTCATTTTTCCAAGGAGTTGCAAGCTTGGATGAAACTATTCTTGAGCGTCTTTGAAGAGTTTAGTTTATTTTAGCGAAACAAAAAAATGATCCCCGTAGACAAATGGATGTATAACAGAGAATAAAACAAGCGCCAGACGAAACAATCAACCCCGGAGTAGAATGGGACGAACCAATGGGAACGAATTTTCATGTGCAGAATTATTCATGAGTTCAGCATAAAGCTTAAAAATATCCGCGACGCTCGGGCAGTCCGACTCATCCGTTGGACGTGTTCTTATTTCTCAAGAAGAAGGACCGAAATATCCACCGTTCTTGGATTCGTCGAGGAAGATTTTAGAAGTATTACGATCCCCTTTCCTTCGCTGAAATATGCTATGGAAACTAGTGGGCGCACCCCGAAATTGAGAAGTTAGCATCCTGCGATCGTCTTGGAAGGTGTTGGAAGAGACATGTTGCATCCAGCATTCGGCTGCGAACTGCTTGAAGGAGATGAAACATTCATGCTAAAGGACGCAGTTTCGCGAATATTCAGGATTTCGGGATATATTTATTCAAGAGTTGGAAAGCGAAATGAGAAAATTATTTAAATGTGTAAGGCATCCAAGTAATAGAATAGACCTTCTGTTGGTGCGTTACGTCTTCAACATGAACTGATGATCAATTGGAAAAAAGGATTTTGTAACGAAATATCATCAACAAATGAAAAGTGGTGAAATAGTCTTTTCCTAGTACTAAAAACTATTACTTGCTTCTATTTAATTACATGCAATGATGCTATTAAAGTATTGCATGGAACTCCGCCAACAGTTCCACGAATCCCCGTGGAAGATGTTCATCAACCTTTTCGCAATTAGGTGCCGTTGATGCTCCAATCATCTGAGCATTAAATGCTCAGCAACAGCAAGCAAAAAGCTCCACACCGTCGACTTCTAGTCAGTAGTCGCTATGTGCATATTTAGTGAGACACAAATTATGGCAAACGGATTTTGACATCCATACACAAACCACCATGCAATCTAACTTCCATCGCTTTTCCTTCCTTTCGCTGTCTCTCTCTCTCTCTCTCTCGTTTTGCCACTCTGTATTACATTCGCAATCCCACGCTGTCTGAGGCTTTTCCATGATTTTTCTTCCACGGCCTCCTACTACTCTTAGCGGTGCCGGGAGGTTCCGTCAGTTGCCAGAAGGTAATCCCCAGCCGGAAAGGCTAAAGTAATATTTTCCACCATCCCGACGTCGCTGCCAAGGGTGGGTTGCTACTGTGTGGGTTCCAAGTGGCTGATGCTGCTTGTGCCAGAACCCTTCAGCCGGTTTCGTTTCCGTGAAGTGAGTGATTATTCGATTTTTATTTGGTTTTCATCCATTAACAGGATCATTATGAGCAGCCATTTTTTAGTTGAATTGTGTAAGTGGGAAGCGGAAAACTTTGTCTATTTTATTATTCCATTCAGGGGAAAACCCGGATAACTGGAAACAGGACAACTTTCCCACATAAACGTGCTGTATTTTAATGCAATGTTTAAATTGTAACTATAAATATAAAGCAGGCAAAACATAGCAGCTCAGCTGGTTATGAAATAAGTTGCAGGAACATCTTTCGAGAAAAATACGGAAAAATAAATACCTGCGATGGAAAACAAAAGCTACACTTCACTTGCAACATATGAATATCAAACTCACGGAGGTGGAATTATAATATGGCCCAACAATTTGCCACCACTTTTCGCCTTTCTCCTCCCCACCCCCCTCAAACCCTCACCCATTGCACACTCCGACCGCTTTTCCAGGGCTACTACTTTTCGGAGCTTCCCGAGAGCGTATTATCAATTTGCTGTGTGCAGATTTTCTTTTCACTTTTTCCGCATGAACGAACGGTTACCGGCCCGAGGCTGGTACCGGGCTTTCTTACGCAGGCGGGCACACATACACGTCCGCACGGAGTGCAGTGCCCACAGCAGCCAGCCAGGCAAGACCACACAGAACATCCAATTTCGTATGCTGTCGCTTGCACCTGTCCCTCTCAGTGTGCGCGCACACACACACGTTCACCTTCCCCACCGTGGGAAAAGTACCCAGACAACCTCTCCCTTTCCCTCTCTCTCTCTCTATCGTTCACCCAAACAAACCCCCCCCCCCCCCCATTATCTTTTAGCTCAAGAAAAGAAACAGATATCGAGTTAAGCCGCCTGGAAGGTATCATGCACTGTTTCCGGACAAGCTTGCCCAGAAAAACCCTTTTCATTTCGTGTGTGCGTTCTTCAGGCACACACACACACACACACAGACACGACCGGCAGATAGATTGAGTGGAATAATTTCGGCCACGACGAAGGATAGGGGATGTTTTTGTCGGCTTGTACCAGAGTCGATACAAATCAGAGACAAATTCCACCCGGGAGGGCCACTGGCGATCCAAAGTGATACATTCAATTTATGTACGATGAAGAAGGGTAGGACAAGCGGCTGTGTGTGAGAAAAGAACCAGTGTGTGTATGAAAAACTCATATGTAGCGAAGGAAAAGAGGACAACTCCCAGTCGGACACAATACACTCGGCGTAATGTCGACTAGTGGAGCAAAATAGAAAAACAAAAAGATACTTGAGCAGGACCTGCTAACGACATGCGGGGGTCGAATACTAGGGATATGGGAGATGGATCGCACTGAGACAAAACCTACCGGCTCGTCCTACGTCCTACGCAGGTAAAACGAAACGCCACCCATATCTTCTTCATCTTGCTCTCTACTTCTTACCTGGCTGGTGGAACGAACGGAACCCCCGAACTGAGCGGAAGCCAGACAACTTCAGGCCACAGTCGGACATCGGACCTGAAGGCTGCGGCCAGCCACCGGAAAACACATGAAATGGGTTAATCTGCCCCGAGAGGCAAGCTGACCGCCGTCCTTGCCTGCCAACTGCGTCGCCAACACTTCATTACATTTTCTCCTTGACCCCCCGGGCAAACTCACTAGACTTTACTGGCCCTACTGATCGCAGCGCTCACCAACTCCTTTCGCATCCCCCTTTAGAATGTGGTTGGTAATAAATAAAAGCTCTCCCGTATGGAAACATACCGCAACGGCATGGAGAAGGGTGCCGCTGAGGGAACGTAGATCTAAACTAAAAAAACGAGAACTAAATGAACAGACACGTTGCTGGCAAGCTCAGCTAAGGGCGAGGATGATCGTAATGGCCACGGAAGGGTACACTCCCCAGCAGCTAAAGGGTGTAAACGGAGGAGATAATTTGCAACAGTTTCCATGTAGGTGTGCCGGTGCTCTCCTGACCTCCTGGAACTCTTAAATTTCAGTGCAGCAAAAAAATCCCCACTTTAGAATGTGTTTTCATCTGTTTTTTTTTCTTTCGTTCAACTCTTATTTCACATGTTTTTAAGTGCAGTGATGGTGCCTTTTTTTTCTTTAATAGTAAACATTGCAGTTGATGGAACTTTTAGTTAACGAGTTAATAATTCCATAAATTACTTACTCGAGTTATTAACTCGTTAGCAAGAAGCTTCCGGAAGTTTAAAACTGGTTGGATAAACAAAACAAAATGTGTTCATTCATGTATGACGTAAACGATAAGTTTCCTTTCTCTTTATAGATTTGATACATAATTTGATGATGTGAATATTGTAGAGTAAGTATTGAAGTAGAAGTAAATGTTTAAATTAGAATTAGAAATATTGTTACTTTCCTTGTTGATAAAATAGAGCTCAAGGATGCCCTGAAGCACTTTTAAACATAAAGGAACCAGATAATACTGTTAACCGTTTCAAAAATAGGATGCCAGTTCAACATTCCAGTTTAAAAATGTCAATTCAATATCTGTAAAATACGACAGTAACTTACAGTTGTCGCCACGAAACAGCGAGAGAATTCAATCAGATTAGCGACCTCACAGTTGGCTGCATTATTACCAGCGTTGCAGGAGATGCTTTTCTTTTAATCCCATAATCGTAGCACACGTAACGATGGTGCATGATTAACTTTAGACGTAGGAATCTCTGTTTTCCTCTTCGAGAACCCTCCTGGATGTTTGCGTATTGCCCATGAGCTAAAACCGGACGACAAAACATTCACCAAACGCCACGGCTAGCGAGATCAAGATCAAATTATGTTTTCCCCCGTCACGATGACCCCCGGGATGGAAAATAGATATCTCCCAGCGACCATCGTCTAAGTAACTGTTGATTAATAAACTTCTTCCCCATCCGCCATCCAGCTGGGCCGCCCCGGACACGATCAATTCCCGTGTCGCGTGTCATGTCACCTCAGGACGCGCCGGGAAGTGGAGTCTAGCCGTGGAGGCAGGCGGGAAAGGGGGCGCAGGAAAATTACTTTGGAACAGATTTAATTTCATTTTAATTAAATCTCCTCCCAACGAGCGGAGACCGCGTCTGATCGTCCGCACGCTGGACCGGATCCATCGGTTCTAAGCACTGCTCGCTGCGAGAGTTTGTGCCCTACCGGAGGAACCCGTCGGTTAACGGGAACGGGGACACTTTCCGGAACGACTGCGAGCGCTCGCCGGAACCAGACCGGCGCCGGCGGAAGCTCCACGGCGGCACGGGCCAATATTTACCCGCCGTTATGTTTGTGTTTGTCTGTTTGCTCAGTTTTGTTCGTTTACATTTATGCTTCCGCTTTCGTGTCCTTCTTTTTAATGCACCGCGCTCATTGCTGCCTTCGGTTTGGGTCGAGGTTTTTTTTTCCACACGAAACGAATTCCGTCCTGCTGCGGTGGGATTTTGTGTGTCTTTCCCTTTCCACTTTGATTTAAATTCTCCTGGCTTTTTCTCCTCTGGTTGGTGGACAGTACATTACTCTTCCTTTTGCATACATGAATGGAGTAGACAATGTTGTCTACCCCCTGCACTATAATAGAGATTGGCTATTACGTAGTATTTTACGTTTAGTAGTTGTTTTACGATTCGAATTCCTTCACACTCTGCTTTGAAACAGAAAACGTTATTACTTAATATTGGACATGCTTTATGTTCTGAGGAATGTTTGAAATCTCTTGTTATTCTGGAGAGTAGCTCCATATTGTTCTGTGGAGTGGCATACCCTAATACCACCTGTTGAACGATATTTATGTTATAATTTTCTTGTGTATGTTTGATATCGTGAACATAATTTTGGCCTGACCCATATTCCGCAAACCCCTGCCTGACGCAAACCATTACCATTTAAAACAAAAAAAAAAGGACAACATACTCCACGCCAAAAGCAAAACGAAGACATAAACATAAATCCTTGATCCGTCCGGCTTAATCCTGGCGCACACACAGAACACAACTCGTCCCTTGCGCCTGGACAAATTCCTCACCAATTCTTAGGCAGCAAAATATTTATTCTAAAAACAGCCGCCTTCCCGGGACATGGCCGACGATGAAGAGACGCTGCACGTGTCCTATCCTCGTCCCCCACTCCGGGACCCCGGGTCGGGAGATTAGCTCCGGTAATCCGCAAGTGTTTGTTTTACTTTCCTGGGTTTGCTGCTACGTCCGTCCGGTTGTGTTTGGTCCTTGTTCTCTATCCCTCTCTCTCTCTCTCTGTCTCTCTCTCTATCTCTCTCTCTTTCTCTTTTATCTTTCCAGCTTCCTAGTTCCAGCCCCCGACTGTCTCTTCCAACCATTAATTGGGGCCTGAATTAGGGTCAAGTTGATGAAAGCATAATCCCGCAGACTTAGCAGTGCAATTGCAAGCCGGAACGAGTCCGGTACGGCCGGGTTTATTTATTTATTCATTCAAACCATTTTCCTACGAGTCGTTTCCATTCGAACAAAGGGAATTATTGTTCTACACAAAAGTAAGTAAGTAAAAAAAAAAGGACACACTCTGCTTTCCCAAGAAGAAGATTTTCATGTGTTCGGCTAACCTGTTTTTATATATATTTTTATATAAACCCATTTTATCTCAACCGTTTGCCAGTTGCTCTTTACTAGGTTCAGAGCGTGCGGTAGGTCACACATTTCTGGCACATATGTACAAAAAAGTTTACACACCCAGAATAGGTAACCTTTCTTCAATTTATTACATCTGTCAATTGTAAATGGTGGCCATTATTTTTGACGAAACATGAATGCTGTCATTGTGAGTAACAACCACACATCAAACAAATGTCACAATTCCTGGGAACGGTGGCGACGGCAATGCCACAAAACCATCGATTATGTGATTTAATCCGCAAACCCTCCCCAAAAGGTCACCGATAATGGTACGAAACGGTGCCGCATCTCGCATCGCCACTGCTGGCTCATTTTATCACCTCGTTAATCGTTAATTTATGACGTATAAATTGCAATCGAATCACTTTTACACCGTGTAACCGATAATCATTAGCGCCGCACATCGCACCGTTTTCATTCCGCGTTTTTTTTTCTTTTTTTTCTCACCCACCCACCCACCAGGCTGGTACAATAGGTGAAAGTTTAATGGCACGGCCCGGTGGCGCACGGTGATACCATGTGATACAATTTACGAACCTGACCTTTTGACCGGTGGGTAACAAATCGGCCCGCCCCCACCCTGGCGGGCCCCTCGCAACGACCCGGAATATATAGCCCCGACATGGCCGCATTATGATCCGTAGGCCGGAGAAATAAAATGAACGCCCATCAAAGCTCAGCCGCCCCGAGCCGTAATGGCGCGAGCCGTTTCAAAGCGAACTGCCGACACTTACCCATACACACGCCGGAGCCACCGACCGGTGGTTTCGAAACGCAGCTAAGTGGTGGTTCGCACGTCCCGGAGAATCCACCCGGGCCTCCGCAAGCTTCGCCGACCGTCCGCGCGCACACTTTGCAGCACCTGTGGCGGGGGTGGAAAAAGAGAACGGCAAACCGCCGTGTGGTGGAAAATTAGAGAAGAACGGAAGAAACAGTAACAATAACAAAAAAAAAACGGAGCCCATAAAATGGCGGGGGGAAAGCACTTGCCGGGGGAATTGGATTGGTGGGGGGGGGTGGGGTAGGGTGGAACCATAATTCATGCACCATTGCCGGGAATGGACTTGTCGAGTGGGGATTATGCTCGAAAAGGTATAAAGTTTAATATTCCCCCCGTCGTCGAAGCGAACTGAACTGTGCTAGGGTGGCACGCGGTTTGATAGTTATTTCGCATAGAAAAATGGGGCAGAATGATATCTGTGTGTGTGTGTGTGTGTGCATTGTCGAATGAAAGCCAAAACCACTCGCAAACCGCAAGGCCAACAAAACGTGACTTTTAATCTTTCGCTGCCCGTCGATGGTTTTGGGTTTGGGTTTTGGACAATCGAACGGCGTCGTGTGACTGGATGGTAATTGCTATATTAAATTTTCAGTATTTTTAGAACAAAAAGCACCATGCGCCTCCATTTCTTCGAACAGAGTTTATCAAATTAAATTAAATTCTAATTTCGGTGGAAATTATATCATTGTGTACCCTTCTTTCAAACTCATACCATAAGTTGTATGCTGACGATAATCAAACCAATTCACAACTAAATGTTCTGTGTAATATTTTAATAACAACCAGGCGTCTCCATTCGTTTAACAGTTGCCTATTGTAAAATCATTTGTACTTACGAAATATAACTGATTCAATTCCCCTCAACTCAACATCCTACATTATTTGAATTTCTGTCAACAGCAAACGGTCAGCAATGGGTTTAACAAACCATTTTTAACTCAAAGAAAAAGCAATTGTCACTATCATCATCATCATCACATTTCGTACAACTTTTCATTTATAACAGACTTTACGCAACTGCAAAAAAGAGTGGGCTCTGCCCCTAGTGGACCTAATACTGTTCAAAGAGCAATAAAACAATCGTGGCCACTGCAGCAGACAAATGACCAACAATTGCCAGCTGGAAGCAATCGGACCAAGGATCAGCAGCACCAACTGTTTCCCTGTGCCTTTCGAACCTAGTCGCTGTGAGTGGCCCATAAGCATGCCCTTATCAGTAGTCATCGACGCACACCCACACACACACACACACACACACAAAGGCAAACGAAAGTCAAATCCATAGAACGGTCGAAATGACTTATGAAAAAAGGAAAAGTCCTACAAAAAAAAAGCCCACAGTCCCCATGCTGCTAATCCTCGAGTCGTCGACGGTTTTCGTTCTCCGGTCAGCTCCGCTGGCCAGCTCTAGTGCTAGCCAAAGGTGATGGCAAAGTTTTCCGAGCCACTGCCACCCCTGCCGGGCTGGGAAACTTTTCTCACTAGGGTGGGGTTATTTTCCGTGAATTTCTTTCTCCATTCACACCCTCACAGCAAAAGCAAGTGTTTTATCAGCAAATAATCTGCACACTTGCTTTCGGCCCTGCATCTTGACCAACTTTTCGGTAGGCGTTTTTTTT
>JAOEFI010005695.1:0-34375 GCA_034621735.1 Anopheles plumbeus | reverse complement strand
TCGGCTCCGCGTCGAGCAGTCCTCTACCTCCAATTAGTTTTTAAGTTATAATGTACATAGTATTAAGATTTGAAATAGCCTATACGGCAATTCATAAATAAATGAAAAATGAAATGAAATGAACTGAAAAGGTATGACGAAAAAGCAGCGTACCTGCTACATTTCCTAAAAGGCAGCACAGACATCAACGCTACGAACGATTATGGCACCAAAGGGTACAGTGGCGTTACCACTCCAATCATGCCGGTCCCATGCAGCGCAAAAACTGCCAAAAGTACGGACACGGCGGGGCGAACTGCTTTCGACCACCAGTATGCAGACGATGTGCTGCAAACCACGTCACATCGACATGCCCACTAGCGGCGCAAAAGACGGCACAACACCAACGCACATGCTCAAATGTGCAAACTGTGAGGGACACCACACAGCGGACTTTTTTGGATGTCCGAAAAGACAGACACGAAGCCAATCGCCACCAAAGCAGAGAACCACACCAGCAAGCCAGTTATCGTTTTCTAACAGTGACTTCACCGCGCTTCGTTCCGGCACGTCCCGAACAAAGCTCCACATCCCGACCACAGGTACTAACCACCTCCACCCCAGCAAGAAACCCACTCGAGAACGATCTCTTCACTCCGGATGAACTGGGAGAGATAATTAAAGAAACGTTCAACAATCTCCGAACGTGCAATGTCAAACAAGACCAAATCATGGTCATATTCCAGATTGTTCAGATATTCTGTTTCCCGTGATGGGCCCCATCAACAATATAAAAATCTCATACTGGAAAGCAAACAGCATTGCCGATAAAAGATTTAAATTAATTATTTTTTTAGACTTTAACAAAACAGATATAATGTTAGTAGTAGAATCATTCCTAAAACAAGGTCAGCATTTTAGCATGCCAAATTTCTGTGTACATAGACTAGACAGAAAATCCGGACTTAAGGGAGGAGTTCTTATCATAGTTATAAATAATATCGATTGTAACTTAGTTGGGTCACTCAACCTAGAGATTTTGGAAGCCATCGGAATTCAATTGTCCGTCAACCAACCCACATTATTGCAGCATATCACCCAGGTGGTAACACAAACAGAATTAGGTTTAGAAAAGATATCAAAGAAGTTACCCGTCTCAAGAGCAACTTCAGCATTTGCGGTGATTCAAACACAAGACACCGATTATGGAATTGTGTCTCAACAAATTCCACAGGAAATATCTTTACCTTCGAGCTATAGACCTATAAGCCTGCTCAGCTGTTTAGGCAAAATTTTCGAAAAAATTATCGAAATCAAAGTACGAAACCACACAAATATACCCACAGCTACACAGACTAACAAATGTCATACGATGACCAAAAAGTCCACCGGGCTCGTTCTTCTCGACGCTAAAAAAGGCTTTTGATACCATCTGGTCAGGCTTGTCTTCAAACTAATATCTCTAAAATACCACAACCACCTAGTTCACAGCATCCGAGACTTTCTATAAAAGCAGGAAAAACATCGTTTCGCTAAACGGAGTAAAGTCCAATCCATACTCACCCGGAGCAGGAGTTCCCCAAGGTAGTGTGCTATCTCCTATCCTATTCAACATTTTCATGGCTGATATCTCAAGAATGCGAAACTGCAAACAGTCCCTATATGCGGACGATGTCGCAATAACCTCAGCCGGAAAAAAGCATCCACAGCTAAAGGTGAACGGTGATAAGTCAGAATCAATATTTTTCACTAGATACAGAGCACAACGTAAACTCCCGTCGGCCAATCTAAACTACGATGGCTCCAATGTCCCAAGGAAAAAGAGTATCAAATACCTGGGCCTGTTTTATGAAAAAAGACTTACATTTCAAACCCACACCTCAAACACAATTACAAAATGTGAAAAAGTACACCGTATCCTGTATAGTTTCCCCAATGGAAAGTATAAGTTGAGTCTTCCAAATAAATTGTTTCTCTACTCAGCATTAATTAGACCAATTATCACTTACGCGTCCCTAGTTTGGGAAAAATGTGAAAAATGTGAATGTGGGAAAAATGGAAAAAACCCGGGGTTCTTAATATAATCACAGAATCCAGCCACATTTCACCGGCCAGATTAGCACTAGTTTTAGAATAAAATAGTTTTAATAATAAATTAAAATTTAATAATAAAATTTATAATAAATAAGCAAAAATTATCAAAATATATAAATTTTTTTTTCTTTCTCGAGGGTTTTTTTCATCTATTTCCCCCTCATACATAATCATTAAATCAACATAAAAAATAAATCAGTATCAAGTTAGCAAAGCTACTAGTAGACCCTACAACAATGAGGAAAGCCGCTACCGGTCTTGTTGCTGTACACTGTGTAACAATGACAGCTGACTAAGCCTCGGAATCACGTATTCCCTGGTCCACGAGTTTGGCTTCAGAAGCACTTCCTGCAACCAACTGCCGAATGCAGAAATGAATTAAAAAAAGGTTTATAAAATTATATCTGCCCATACAGGATGATTTTCCTGTAGACCTAGATAAATGTGACCTGCCTGTAGATTATCAGGCACAGGAGTAATGAATAGTAAGAGAAAGAGAATGAGAGAAGCACAGAGATTATCGCTAGGTTTCCGGCACAACTTTCTCTCGCACTTTAAGACCTGGCAACTGTATCTTTAATCGTTTGTACCATGCAGTGTTGCCACTGCGACCGGAAGGAGAACCTGAACATCCACCACAAATGTGAAGGGAAAAAGCAAGACAAACGAGGTCGAGTAACGGTCGACGTGCACTGGGAGGTGTCGATGATGGCTGCAAGGAAGGAATTCGGAACGAGCAGGATCAGACTTGGATGTTTCTCTGCAACGAATTGTATGAAAAAGTATTTTTAAAAACACCAGTTATAGATCGGTACTGTAGCTGCTGTAATGTCGAGTATTGGGACGAATTGATTGGCTCTAGGCTAAACTTTAGCCAGAGGCCACGGTTTATGACCCTGGGATTTTGCCAATCAGTGAAACGAACAGATATTGTACTTTTTCCACAGCTGGACTATACTTTACTATACTCTACAGAAAATGCAATCAAGCTGAGGAAATATCAAAACAACTTTTTTCTAATATTCCGGAAGCCAGTATTCTACCGATTTTTTAGGTTCTCTGCAAAATCACCTGCTCACCTGTTGTTAATTTTGCTTCGTTTTAATGTGATGGTAGTTTGTTTTAGAAAGGTTATCCTAAATTCGGAGAAACTCATTGCTGGCTGCTATTGCGATTTACGCGCCGTCTAAATCATGTCGAAAAATCGCGCTAAAATCACAATAGATGCCAGCGTGGGAAACATCATCGGAAGCAGTGTAATAGTGTCGTTTTTGTGCCAAGGCCAGAGGTCTTCAGAGTTTGTGACTCACCAGTCTAGTTAATTTTCTCTGTAACTAGTTAATGTCTCCCGGTTCCTCACATAACCTCTAGGGGCGGCGCCCGCATGACGGGGGTGGGAGTGAGTACTGCTGCGATGTCTTCTCATCCGGTAATCCTTCTGCGATGTGCGTAGTAGAATAGAGTGTGGAGCCCTTTCGTGCTGCGGGCGTCTCCTCAGGTGGGAGGCATATCGTGTCATCCAGCCGGGCGTGGTTTAGTGCCTCTGCCGTGGTCTCATCAACCGGCACCATCACAGTATCCTCTACGGTGTGGCTACCATCCACAACCGTCGGTAGTACCGGCGGCCCGTCGATGGTGACGATACTCAGCTTGCCGCTTCCGATTGAGGCCGTACCTTCCGTGCTGAGGGCGTCTCCTCGGACGGGGTGGCATATCGTGGTGGCACCTCAGAAGATCCACTCTTTCTCGAAAACCAAGAACAAAGGTTAGATAGTGCGCGAACAGAACCCAAATGCCGTCGGTTAGCTTACCTGTCTGCTTAGAATCTGTGTCACCAAAGAAATTCACAAAACTTACTAAACACTTGTTCACCAAATTGTTCGAAACGTTCTCCGGAAGATTTTGGCTGCTACTAACTCAAGCGGTAATTTGTCTGGAGAGGTGCCATGCTGCCATAATCCCGCGGGCAAAGGTCTGGTCGGCTGGATGAATTAAGAATTATAAAATTCATAATTCTTCAAAATTTCATAAAATAATTTTTCATTTCGCGCGGGGGTAATTCACGCACACTTGCGCAAAGAGTTATCTCTAACCTTCGCATATTTCTTTTTAGTCGTCAAAAAGAATTGGAACTTTGGATCATTCAGCATATCCGTGCGGGAACGGATGGCGTTCGTACGCTCGCTCTCTCTCTCTCAATGAATATCGCGAGAGAGAGCGAGAGGCTGAATGGTGACGCGCGTTACTTTTAAATTTTGCATATAGAGTTTTATACTTGACCCTGATAGAGGTTCACATTCAGTGCACTTCGTTATGAGCTCGGGGTCTCCGCCAATCGCGAACTTCGCCTACAGTCCCAAGGGCGAATCCCGTCGTAACTCGAGCAATAATCCATGGAAAGAAGCACCCAAGGGAACCGGGCGGAAAATTCAACTGTCCTATTGCTCCATAAAGCCGAAGGAAAATGAAATAATATCTCTGGATCCACTCCTATTGTTCATCGCCCAAAGGCAGATGGTGGGGTAAGGAAAATCCTAGTCGAAGGCAATGATCCAAGCGCGCAGAACCCGCCGGATGTCGCTCCAGACGATCCGCATTAGGAGCGGGGCAGGGTCCATCAGGACGGCGGCATGTGTCAGTGCATAGTTGCGCAAAGTTTTCCAATTACTCCTATCCGCCCTGTACTAGACCTGGGCGATGATGTAGCAGCACCAATGCAGCGGATGTCGGTTAGCGTGCTGGCTTTTGTCCGTACCGCTACTGCATTTTTCCTCACAGCTCATTTCAATTTTATTTTCACTTGCAAATGCCACTCCAGGGCTCCGTGCCGGCGGCCGTCATCGCTGCACTCTCGTCTGTTACTTATGCCTGCCGATCAAGGCCGGCAAGGAAAACATGCACGGAAGCATCAGCAAGCGCGCGGAGCACGATCATCATTTCCAGGTTTTTTTTCGAGTTCTGTTTTTCCTTGCCCCCGTTTCTCGGTCAGTGCAACTGTTCGATGAAGAACTTCACTGGAATAGTAATGCTGATGGTGGGCTACATAAACGGATAATTCAATCCGGCATTCCTTCTGTGTTGATTTTTCAAGCGGAGGACAACTTTTCAATTCTGCGAATCACAACTCGAAGTGTTCTTTATTATTGATAAGAAAACTGAAACACCTGCGCTACGATTGAGCAGATATTTCGGTGACGGGAAGATCCTGGCTGGTGGGACAGGACTGCCCTGTTTTGGGTTCGCCCGGTGACACATTGCCCATTTGGCTAGCGGACCTGTTTGCGTCGTCGATATCGTTTCTTGGAGAACGATGATTTGCCTTTTCGAGAAAAGTGACAACGGAAATATGAAATCCTTCCGAGTTCCGGGGTTGGCAGGGTTCATCCAGTTTCTTCATTTGACAATCCTCTCGAAGACCTCCCGCCGCACGGACCGGCTACCGAAAATGGTTTGCCACATTTGCCTCCGGCGGGGTGGACCTGTTCCGTTCACAACCGGATAGGCTGACATTAAGAAGTAGTTTCCAACACGGCACGACGGCCGGGCGGAGAAACGGTATCGAACACTCGTGTACAGGTAGTGTCCAGTGTCTGTGCCAAAACGACATTTGGTTACGGGTATTTTTCGCCCGCGGAGCTATGCACGACAGAGTAGAGGGCCCGAAAAACTTTCCGCATATCACACCTATATCCGCACCAGCTCCTTGATAATAATGACCTCGCTACAAATGTCGCCAGTGCCAGTGTTTACGCTTACGAAAAGATGCTCTGTGCTTGCTCCTGTCGGGCTGATTTTCTGCTGTATCTGACAACCTGTGCCAATACTCGAACTATCTGGGGCCTAAAAACATGCGCACGAAATCACTGTTACCCGTACATGAAACAACTCCTGATCCCAACCAGCATGAATAACTTCGGCTGCGAATGACATGTTTCTCTTCCTTTCTGGTTTCCGGCGGTGCTCGTCCGCGGTCCCCGTTTATAGCTCTCGAGGTTTTCGAGATATCGCGAGAAATCGTTTTAGGCAGTGATTTTCCCCATTAAAATAGTTGGCTATACTTTCGGAAGCATTCGATCTCGACAAATTAGGCCTTTGCTTTAGCACGAAATGACGAGTTTCGCCACCGTCGCAATGCGCGGACAGCAGCCAGCATTCACCAATTCAATTGGATCAAGTGACAACCGAAAAACCCGATGTCTTTAAGATTGCATGAATTTATTCTAGCCCGCCAAAGGGCGCCGCGCCGTTTGCATACCGAGTGATCTCAATCGACGAAACCCAATTCATTGCAAATAACAGGCCGGGGACTGGTAAATCAATTAATTATGCATTGGAAAACTTGATGCTCGTCTGTATGAGCTCGCGCACTCCTCGTACCGTTCGTATCGTTCTATCTTTCTCTCTTTCTCCATTTTTCTCTCCCTGTCTTCGTCTACCCATGCCTAGAAAGAATGTGCTTCCGCCAACGGAAAACTGCCCGCACCACCAAAGTTGAGAAAACAGAAGCGGAGCTGGATCCTTCGAGTCAGCCTGAAATGCGTAACATTTTTCCCCATTATGGAGGGGAATGGAGAGATGATAGCGTCCCTCGGAATATGTGACACTTGTTGTAGGGTTCTTCTTTATTTTGTTGGTGGGATTGCTTGTGTGTGAGTTGTTATTGTTTCGGTACTACCTACAGTGGCACTTTTATCGCAGCGTTTGTGCCAAACTTTGCACCAGAACGGCAACACGAGCCGGCATTCAAGTTTGAAGCATGCCTATCGCGTTTTTGTCTCCGTCTCCCTTAGATCAGCTTCTCTCTGTCTCTTTACATCTCGGAAACCTGGAAATGTATTTAGTTTATCGGTTAACAACACGCTGTTCAGCGGCGCAAGGGTTCGAAAGATGGTATCCTTTTCGGTTCGGTACGGGCTGATTCCCGAGTGCCGTTATACCGATCATAATTAATTTAGAAACCTTCTGCAGCCTATCGGGAGGAAGGCCTCCACGCCTCGTGGAGGAAGCGGCTCTCTACTTCCCGTTACTAACATTGAACGGTTCCTCCCGGAAACCAGCCTCGCCTCTCCGTGCATCCCGATCCCGTCTTTATCAGAGGCGTTTTTCAAAGATTGATGCGTGCGTTGGAGATAAGTGGAACAGACAGACGGAATTAGCTGGAAAATAGTCCGATGATAATACGGTACACACCACGCAACGACTGCGCAAACAGACTGCAGGACCAAAAACCAATCACTGCAGCTAAAGGTACTGTCCAGCATTGTTCTGCCTCGCGCCAATGCGTGGGAGGAAAAGCATGCGCACCTGGCAAGATGAGAACAAATCTTTAGATAAAATCAAACGATTATGAAAGCTTCATTATGAAATCACGAAGCTAGTGAAACCACAATATGAATCTACAAACCGATAATAGCTACAAATACCTTTCTACTTTTCCTGAATCTTGTAGTACAACAATACCATGCTATAAAACTGAGAAACAATAAGGCATGTAGTTGGTTTTAATTATACCGACTAATGATAAAAACAAGGATATTTGTCATAATTATGACGGATATAATTTGACCATTAAAATTTAAATTTTTTCACCGAATTGTGGCGGAGGACGCACATCCTTCTGCACCGGCTCCTGTTGCCGTTTCAACCATTAATCAGCACTTTCGCACCTTCGCTGGCGCCCTGTCGGTTGATGGGCGTGTTTTCTGCATGACAAATGGCTGTCGCTCCGTCGCCGGAGTTGACACCACTTTGCCGCCGGAGGTTGGCTAATTGTATGGCCTAACCGTGACGCCTAACCGTTTTTGAAACATTCCGAACGGTTATTGACTTTAGAAGCAATTTTACGAAATGTATAAATGATACACACAGCCAAATGTAGCATTTATTTGTGGTCTGACAAATGATTGTTGCTGATGCCATGACGTACAGTGTGATTTTTACGCTGAGAGACAAATTTATCTTTTCTTCGCATTTACATAAAAATTTAAATATAAATGGATGTGAGAAATTTCTGGAATAAATTAAAAAGAGCAGCAACCGCCTTCACATACAACGATTCCGCGAGGTATCCTGCAATGTGCGGGTTAGGGTGCCCCATGGACAACTAGCGGAAAACACTCAGCTAAGCACTGGTTCCGTTTGGCTTACACGGTATCAAAGGGTAACGGGTAGGAAAATTGTTTCGCTTCTGAATCCGAATGTGAAATCAGTTGGAAAAGCCAGCAGGAACTCGTCGAATACGAACACCTTCCCCTATGGCATTTTGCGCACCGTGCTCCTGTTGCGGAGAAACGGCCAACACTGAATTCGCCCTCGCACTAGGCAACACATCTTAATTGTATGCCCCTTAGGGGTGAAGTCTCTTAAAAATGGTAATCGCAGTGTAAGAAAGCAGTCACTGCTAACATGGTGTGGCGATGTGTGACAATTTTCGTGCCGGCGCCGTTGCTAGTGACATTTTTGGATATGCGTTCCGACAGGCGGGTGGCGCCCGCTTGTAACACCCACGTAGACCGCTACCGTGAAGACCGTCCCTTTCCAGTGGGCTGAGCAGTTTGACTCAGGTGGAATCGGTGGGGCAAAAATAATAAATCAACTGGAAAAATCAGCAGGAACCGTGCGGGTGTAGACACCTGCAGCACTGCGCCAGTCCGTCATTATGGCTCTAGCATCCGGCTCGAACGCACGCATACCGGTGTGGATCCGTAGGGAGTTCCAACTTCGGTACCTAGTGAGCGGCGCAGTGATCGTTACGCGTCGTTTTGCGCCCGTCGGTGTTGTGTCCGGTGGTGGTATCGTCCTAAACCGGAACCCGAATACTAGTGCGTCTGCAGTGCCACACATTTAAACAACGAAATCGATGTAGTGCAAAGTATGCGATACTACCGCCCTGTCCGGTACGGCGTTACGCACCGATCGTCAAAGAACCGAGCGCCGAACGCTGTTCGAGGTAGTCCAATTTCCCCTTTTTCGACGCAGCAAAAGAACTTGTATACGTTTAGAGGAAACCTGGCCGCAATAGGTGAGTCCCTTCTGTGCGAATAGTTGTTGCGTATGGTTTGTGATTCCACTAGTGTGCAGCAGGTTAGCCAGCTGGATGTGAGAATAGAGGGGGAGCGATGCTTGTCGATCTTGAACTCTGCTGGATGAATTCACCCTTCAGCATGTTCGAATTGTCGCTCGCACCGCTCTCCGGTATCAGTTCCTCGTCAGGTTTAGTTCGAGTGAAACAAATTGTTCCAAAATCTGACGACCAGCGTCTGCTCTGCAATATGTGAAAGCTCAACACCGTCCGATCGAAGTGGAGGGAAAATGCAACTTGTCGCTGCCTTGAAGGCTGACTAGTCAACATCGAAGCACGGACCATATCGAGTCATTTCTATGCTGGCTAACGGTAGTTCAAGGAATGCTTTCTTTTCGATTGGATAGATGGCTCGCAACGAGGTCCTGGCTGCTTTATGCTGTTTTGATACAAACTATGGTTTCGATCCAGTATCTGTACATTTTTGGCACAGTAAAGCGACAAAGCACTTGACCGCATTATGCGATGAAAGCGCACCTACACACCTCGGATAGGCATAGCTGAATCTGAGACAAGCACGGGGCAGCAAACGCTACCAGTATTCGCATTTTCCGTGAAATCTTATACTTCAGGATATAATGAACATCTTTTAGACATAATTGTGAATAGTTGAATGCAAAATCCCTACCAATGCGATTCGACTTTCTTACAGCCACAGCTTTATTCTGTTTTTTATTGTTACAGAAGTTACATTATATTAGTGCATAATTATCCCAACATACTTGTGAAAAATGCTAACACTGATGTAGTCCAAGGAACTCAGCAAACTTTTGTTCGAGTCTGCGATATCAATATCGATACAGACGAAGCTCGATAACGTCGATTACAAGAGTTTTGGTTCTACTACAGCCTTTGAATTGGTTTCAATAACATTTTATGAAGTTGGAAATTAGGTAACCATCAAGTTCATAAAAAAATACTACAAACATGTTTATTGTTTACTAGCTGATTTTCCCAAATTCATACAGGTCGCCCCGGTAGCGGAACAGTCCCGATTCAACCCGACCAACCTTCCCCGTTAGCCCAGGGTGGGTATCCATGGTTTCTAGCCAGCCAGTACCGTGAAGCCGTGGGGAAAGGCTTTCACCGATCGCCAACTAAACTTAGAGATGCTATCCATTCTATTAAAGTTAGCTGATAGTATTTACTAACGTCCTTCAAGTTGGCGACTTTATCTTTAGACTCTTTCGTCTAAATGATTACATATCGATAACAATGCAACGCGTTACATGCAATGGTTTGAATGCAACTGCTGCAATTTGAGTAAGCGTGTGTATATGTTTGCCTTACATATGATTTTTTGACGTCGATAGCTTTCATGCACGCGACCAGCTTCTAGTGCCGTGTCTTAATTGTCCCCGAACCTGGTTTTATTGTTGATTTATCCGGTAGAATTAAACCCTACATGGTGACCAGCGCCTACTTCGATTCACTACTTTGAAATTGAATACTACAAAGCAGTCCCAAGGATGCTACGAATTTGTGGTTTATCCAGAGGCGGGTCCTCAAAAGGTTAGATAAAATGGGGCTCTTAACCGCTCTATTCCCAACATGCTTTTGAATTTCTTGTAAAGCCATACGCAGTTTTGCGATTGCGTCTACCATTTGTGAAGTCCTTATGCCAGGATTCCCCTTCGGTCAAAATTAGCACTTCAGCAGCTATTCTATCCAGCGAATGACGACGTGCACGAGATTAATGCTGAGGTACTCAAGAAACTACATCTCCAGTTAGTGACTACAGAACTAGACTACAGAACTAGACGGTAGACGCGTGACCGACGAAGCAGCGTTAGTAGCCAAAAGACGGTCAAAGCGTGAAGACACATAATAAAGTGTTCCAGAGTAAAACAGAAAGCTAGATCTTGTCTTTGTTACTCCTACATTTATTAGTGGGACTGATGCGTTGTTGCATGTAATTCCACGGTTTTTTCCAGTTTCTTATCCACAAATGTCTTTCAATGCCTCTGTAACTCTAAACATTGAAAGCAAATACTGCATCTGCCCTGGCCTTGGGCCATCTGCATTTGCCACCTTGTGTTAGAAAGGCTTTTCAAGCTTTGTTCTCAGAAATCATTCGTCTATGCGTTGCATTGAAGTTATTAGTGCAAGTTCGGCTTTATTCCAACTGCGGTTTCGTTGCACAGAGCCTCAGAGTTCAAATAATAATAGTAATATAATAATGAAGCTATGCTGATATTCAGAGTTGCAAATACTTTTGATGAGGTGAAATAAGCAACTTGCCGATCAGTAATTTTAGTGGCGATTGGTTGAGCTCAAGGGACCCCAGCGGTCCCACGCGGCATTGGAAGGTCCGCGTCTGGGATCAACGTTGTTCAGTTTTAGTTTGTCCACTTTTCTTCTCATTCGAATGTTGGCACGCTCCGCTGCCGTTTTGTTATTTCGCCAATCGCCACCTCCCGCCATCAGCAGGGGGTGGATCCCGTCTTCAATCTGCCAGCTGTAGATTGATGCGCTCTAATCGGCTTCGAAGTGAAATCCTCGTCCGCAGCTTGAAAACCAACATGAAATTAGTGTAGAATCGACACAAACCACCGGATGGCAGCTAGCGAAAAGAGAATTGGGGAAACTGATGCAAATTTGGCTTCAACTACTAGCTTTCTGTCATTTGGGTGCGTTCTGCTTCCATTGCCACGATACTCAGCGGTAATCTCATATTGGATGACCCCCTACTGTTTTCTCTTTGCGATTGTATCTATCTTTCCCGGTGGCACCTCCAAATTACCTCGAGTATTCACTAGGGTCTGCATTTCTAAAGTTCGCACAGCGTTCGCACAGCGTTAGCAAACAAAGCTAGACGAACGAGTATTTAGAAATTAGCACCGAACCTCATCCAGGTTCGTGGAGTGTACGAAAGCAAGACTCGATCAAGGTGCGGGGATTCCATTTCCTCAGGACTCCTCCGGTAGCCTGTGGTGTGGTATTGCATGCCCTTTCGAGTTGTGAACATGTGGATACGAAACACAATCCCCAAAGGAAATCCTCCAGTGATGAAGCAATTCGGAATGAAACTTTCTGCCAGCAAACATGGAAATCTATCGCTGGATGCTGGAAATCTGTGCCGCATTCTATTACCGAGCTACTTTGAACCGCTCACAAATTCATTCATAATGATCTTGGGAATCCCTTCTGGAGCTCAGGCAACACACAGCGGTCAGAAGCAGCTCTGGCCCAAACACCCTGCCGTGTATTAATGAACGCTAAATAATACACTCGATATCCTTACGATATCGGCGTAGCGTACCGTGAACGCGATGGTTCCAAACCCGTTGAGGGGCCATTCGGAGGGATCATTAAGCCTTTGAAAGGTTTATTTCAGGACGAAAGCGGGATATACTATGGAGGAAGTAATGGCGGACCAACGGTATGGTCAGCCAATAAGGAAAAGGCTTCCTCTGTTTGGCCGATGTGGCGAGTTTTCGATGTAGGGGGAGGGTTGGCTTGGAGTTGGTGGTGGAGATAGAACTCGAAAGGTCTGAAGCTCTGCTTGGGACGATACGCATCGTGCTGCGAACGAGTGTATCGGCTTATGCTCATTGTTCCGCGTCCATGGCGTCCCAAGGTGATGGAGAAAAAGGGTAAAGCGCCCGCCGAGGCTACCTAGAACAATCGAGGCGTATCAAATCGGAACAGCCGGCTAACCATTGAACGGATACGAAGCGAAAAACGGCCTCGGCTTCGAGATCAATGCGGGGTGCATGATGGCAGGAAATGCCACTTTCCAAACACCGACGCAAACCTTGCCAAGCGTAATACATTGTGCTTATGGTGCTAATGCGATGGTAGATCAAATCGCAGCGAAGAAAGGTAAGCGTAGAACACTTCCAAAACCCCAATATCTGTTGATTATAAAATATTAAATGTGTATTTTATGGAATTCACTTTATAGATTGTAAAATCATATTCTGCTAGTTCAGAGCATTGGTTTTAAAGCGAGTCCCTACCACGGGTTTACACGGGTTATGCAACGGGCTCATGCAACGTAAATATAAACGTTAAATGATTTTTTTGTTGTCACAATTTTCCAGTGGCACACATTATGTTCCCCAAATTAGTTACCAATCACATTTTTATTTTATTGTTCAACACAAGTATTCCGCAACTGCGTGTTTTACTTTTGGTGGTGGGCGTAACTGGTGAGCGCTTATAAGCTACTCACATTTGTGTAACAGCACATGTGTTGGCAAGAGAAAAACACCTTACTCGTACATGGTTAGGTGCGTACAAGCCCCTTCTGGATGTTGATGGTTGGTGCATTTGATAGGCCCGATAACGAGTTGGCCGTTTAATCATCAACATTTGGTATAGGTAGACGTAACCAGCATACGATACGTAACCAGGCAAACCATGATGTAATTTTATAATCACCTTTGCCGTGTCTGACAAGCGCAGACACATTTTTTCCAAATAAAATAGGGTCCATTCATGTGAACGATATTCGAAAATAAAAATTATTATAGATAGGTAGCGTGCAGCTCACTGATAGGTCCGATGGAGGCGCATGGTGTCTTGTAAAACATGTGGTATTATAGCTGCTGGTGACGTGTGGTTGTCTACTTTACGAATCGCTAGCATACGATGCTGAAGCTGTGGAATGTTCGGCATATAATTCAAATATTAGAGAAGGATCCGCACAGGACATTAGTTCCGAGTTTACTGAATCCATCTATAGGATGTTTTCCGTCGAAATATCATCGACAGTGCAGTTGGAGGGGAAGAGAAAACGGACAGTATCAGAGTGCAAGAACAGCATTGGACGATACTAGCTCATTGTGGAAATGTCTTAGTCGGCATTCGTTGAGTGACCAGAGTCGGAGTCCTACAGAGTCTCCTACCGGAGAGTACAGTTTAGTCTTTTCCGAGCTTCGCAACTCGACGACTGATATCCATTCCATTCTACTATTGTGTACATACGCCTTAGTTTCATGGCCCCTAATTTTAACGGGGCTTCACATGGTGCTGAGGTAGGGGCTGATTGTTTCCACTACTACCCCATATCATAATGTTTTGCCTGTCCAGCTTTTTGCAATGCTTCTTGTTGCCTTTCAGCAAACTAACGATTTGTTGTGCCGGTGACCTGTTGTTTACAAATACGTCTGCAAAAACAATCAAGCGAAGAACTGTTGGCTAAGCGAGCCGATTCAAGTTTTTCGAACAAGTGTTGAACGGGCATCAGTCGAACACCCATTGAAAAACTCTCCCAATGCCCGCAGGAGTATAACCTGAGCCCACGATTCCAGTGTTACACTGTTTCGAGGCTCGTTTATGATCGACTCCCCTAGCTGTAATTCGTTTGGTGCGTCCACGATTTACGGCGATGGGAATCCGGCACGTACCAGAGACAAACGCAAGCCACCGAGACGCGCCCCAAAAATGCTGCAATCTGTACTGGGCGTAAGAAATCAGAGTATACGCCGAAGAGACGCCGAATCAGCGTCTTCGAAATGCTATCGATGACTGGAAAAGCAAACTAGAAAACACACTTTGCACCTCTCGTCTACCTCGGCTAGATAATCTCAGCCGTCCTGATCCGGAGAGTCCTGTTACAAGCCGCCTTGCCCTTCTCACATCACCAGTCTACAATCCTGGCTGCGGTGGATTTTGACCTGGATATTCTTTTTGGTTAAAGCGCAGGGTGGCAAGTTACGTCAAATGAACGTCCGCTCCTTGCGAGTATTTGGACGATAATGGTTGCCTTGGCCAGGACCATGGACGCCATGGCGTGTGTCAGCAGCCAGTAGCAATTGCGCAGTACAGTGAACAGATGGGAACGGTCAGTGGGCAATTCTATCTTGCTCTGTCTGGAGGCTGCTACGAAGAAGTAGAAAAACATGTTCTTTAAACAGATACACAAGAAAGGTCCACCAGTGTTCGATTCTCACTTACAAGGGGCGTCGGTGAACAAGCGACACCACAGAGCTGTAGGAGAGATGGTTGGCAGACAGAACGTACGGGCTCGAACTGACGACGTGTGAGTGTGTTGCAGACGGAGGAAATTATGGCTGCAAGATCTCCTAACACCTTCAAGGATGCTTACCTGTAGTGAACTTACACACGATTCGAATCGTGCAATGGCATATTTTTCTTACGCCGGTTTTCAAATTCTGTTTTGAACGCATAATACTGAATGTGAAGTTAGCAACGAGAATGGCAGAAACTCTACAGTGTGCGTTTGGTTCTCCAACTGAGCGATGGACAACAACGTGGGCGACAGGGGGAACGATGAGTTTTCCGGAAGGAAGGGGGTGGGTCAGGTAGGGCCTGGAGTAGGAATGGCCATTAGGCACCACCAGCTGTACCAGCAAAAACAGCAGTGGAAAATAATATAGCGAAAGCGCAACACTAATAAGATACTCATGTTCGTAAAATTAATACAATAAGTCCAATAAATCAGTGTTGGTTCGGTTCTGCCCTCTCCCCCCTTCCTCCCCCGCCTTCCCCTCTGCCTTTTGTCTGCACGTCCAGCACGTGCGATGGATTTTCCCCCCCTATTCACGATGGCACAGAAACTTTACTCTTTCATTTCATCTCGCAACCAGACTCTCGAGCCTTTACACTTTTATCCGATTATTTTGCGCTCGGCCAATCGGCGTCGGGGTTGCAAACATCCATTTGAAACCATTTACAATTCACAGTAACTGGTGCTGGAATGAGTCTGGGCGAAACGAAATCGTCGGAAAAAATAGACAAACAAACACACACACAACACATTGGCAATTTCATTTAGTTTTCGATATAAACAGTGTCTGACTTATTTTTCACCCATTTTCGAGTTGACGTAGTGGTAAGCGGTAGGATGTATCATCATCCTCAATTATAAGGGAAAATTAATTGGAACAATTTAGCCGTTCCGATCATAAAAAAAGCAAGAAAAGGATAACAGAAACAACCATCAATTACCACAGCTGATTGCTGGCTGCCTGGTGACCTCTTACGAATTGGTTCATATCTTAGCTAATTGAGCCAATGAACGCACTAACAATATTGAAAAGAATTCTTCGAGTCTTGTTGCGCAAGGGCCCACAAGTTTGCACCTTATGCTTCACCTCTGCCATTTCCTTTGCCTTTTCCACCGATGTGAACGAAGATCCCGAGGTGGTAACACGCTTTGAAGTGTGCACTCTATTTCTATCCATTTCGATCAAAGGACGTCGTCTCTTTGATATTTGTTTTTTCAATTGTACTCCTTTGCCGAACTATTACACGAAACAAACTTCAACAACAAAGGTAGATTCAATTTTATTTTTCGTTGCATTGCTGTGTTTTAGGGGTAAAACGATAGCGTCTCCTTTTTTGCTCATGTTTGGTTCATTCGTTTACTGGCTTCCATTCAGGACGCTTATTTTGATTTCGTTCTGAACATACACAATTATTTTGAAAATGTATGTGACATTCAAAACAATGAATGAGAATCTGTAAGTATTGAACCAAATTATTAAAAGTTACCTAATAACATCATTTAGGGAAACCAGAAGTAGCTTAAATCTGTACAGCTAGCATGAATCGATGGAACTTCATCGGCTCGAAGCGAGAACGGCAATGACAAATTTTTCTCGCTTCGATTCGAGGGCACTCTTTGGAGTTCGTATCGATGCGAGTTTCACAATAGGCCCTTTAGTTTTCCTAATATATACAGCGTTTGTTCTATTTTTAATGAAACTTTTATTTATGTGAATTAGATAGTTGTGAAAATCTAGTTTTATGTATTTATACATAAATGTGTCATGCCAGATGGTATCGAATTGTTACAAAACGACGGGTAACGTATTGTAACGGCGAACTATCGCCTAGTAGGGCTGACAGAATGGATCCAGGGAGGAGCGAAAAGACGATAAATAGAGGCCGAAAGGATTGAACACTATCTATAGGCACCAAGAATAATAAAGACTCAAATTTTTGGTCTTCACCTAAGCTGAGATTCCCAACAAAACTATTGTTTCTTGTCGACGCCGAAAGCCAACAGACTGCTTTTTCTGTGTCAAGCAGTACTAATCCGGTGGATTTGTCTCTTTGTCTATTTTTAATAACGCCGTTGTTGAGTCTGTGTAGCGGGGGCATCGTAGAAAGTCCCGGTTGGAAGCCAAATTGTGAGTCTGAAATAATGTTTTGTCACTCGGTGTGCAATCGTAATCTATTAGCGATTATTCTATCAAATAATTTGCCAAGGCAGTTGAGCAGACTTATGGGTCTATAATTGCAAGCCTGGTTCAAGTCTTTTCCGGTTTTCGGGATGTGAATTACTTTTGCTGTCTACCAATTTATGGGACAAAGTATGCCCAGTGCCAAGCAACTGAAGCACATCCAAATCTTCGCCTGGCGGTTGCACATTTTGACAAAAAGGACTTGATAGGAGAAAATTTTCTGTTGAAGAAATTAAACGAAAAACACAACCGAACACAGATGAAACCGTAAAGTGGCGAAGCGGCGATGCGCTGCAGACGTTTAGATGAGGTTCGGATGAACTCGTGGCACCATGGTTGCGCTGCCGTCAGATAAGATGGGATCATAAGAGCAACGGATTCGTTTCGGCTCATGCCTACTGGAAAATCCTATTACAACTTCACTACACTACCGCGAAAACCATCTCAAACTCAAGCTGGGCGTCCTATTTATTAGGAAAATTTCTGGATCGGCCCGACAACTTCTCCTCGATGTCCACGAGCGCACGTGTCTATTTTAGGTTAAAAGAAAACAGCTAAACAGAATCATGCGTGAGGCTGAAAGAGCTCCTTCGTGCTCGAGTGGTGTACGATGTGTTTTTATCTCTCTTTGATTTCCCGCTCTTACCCCTAGCACCGCCTTCCATTCAGAACGGGCAACGCGAAGTTTGGTGAGAAGTGAGACACAGGCACAGAAGCAAAATCAGCGATGGCGAACTTGTTGCTGCGCCGATGTGCAGCTTGGTGGATCTTAAACTAATCCATAGCTTATCCATAATTGTGACTTTTTAAATAAATCGATTAGTTTTGTTTTCAAAATAAATCCCGCCAATGAATTACAATGAAGTCTAGGAAAAGTATTGGTTTCAAAGGACAAAAGGTTTCTCTTAGCCGCGCACAATCGATGACTCAATACTATACCAGTGATGGTTTCGGTTGAGTCTTAGTCTGCTGGCCCCAACATGAAATTGACTGTAGAAGGCCTCAAGAAAGGACACTCAATAGTAATTCAGTTGAAATCAATGTCTGCGGGGCCTAGGTTCGGGCTCCCTGGCCATCGATGCACCGAACATTTGTACACATCCTCCAGCACTAGATCCTTTCCGATCGAGTCGGGGTGACCAAATCCACAGATCCGTTGGTTGAAGTCGTTGACTTAGTAACAGAACAGAACTGGGCGCACGAAGCTTAGGTTAGTCGTCGTAGGCTTCGTTTGCTTTTCCGGCAGGACAAACAGAAAACAGGACGAAAACAAATAGGAATCGTTTTTCAATGCGCGTGTCTGTTCACTCTCTTGAGATTGTTCTGCTCCTTCGCTTGCCTTTTCACCCCGCTGAGCGCAAGGAAGGTACGTGCCCAAAACCGTCCGTGCCGAATAGTGGTGACTGTCTTCAGGGCTCTCCAGCGTCGGTAGACAAGGACCCTGTCCCTACTTTTTCTCCCCCACCTGCTAGGGACTGTACGTTGGGTAGCAAAGTAGGACTATCGATTGTTTTATCTTCTGCTATGGTTTGCGACTAGCCGTTGAGTAAACGAAGTTAGCCTCAGCTTGCCGAGCAACTTATCTCGCCACAGACTCATCCTTGCCTCGCTCCGCAGCGCTCTGGTCGAGAGTGGAACCACCACTAACCGTTCAGCCACGGCATGCCGGACACCTCGCGATAGCAGCAACCAGCCACAGGTTGTAATTACAATTTGATTGACAGAACCCTGTCTTCTGTTCTTCCAACGTTGAGAAAGGGGGACGAATGATTCCGAGCTAGAATGCCTGCAAAATGGGAGTATGTCTCACGTGAATGCACAGGAATCGGATGAAATTGAGCTCGAGCAGGGCAGAGCGAAACCGACGCTCAGAACGCTTTCGGATGGTGACGATGAACGCAGGCAGAAGTACGGGTCGCCGTCTTGGTGTGAACTACATTCACCGTCAACTCACCGCGGCAGGTTCGTAGTGCCCAGGACCGTCGGAAAGTGTTTGGTGGGGGTTTGTTTTTCTAAGCTCCCAAATGGATTTGTCCATTCGATTTCATCTAGTGGCACCGGTGAATGCCGCAAGCTGCTTTGCATATCGGGTATAGGAAGCGATGGTCAAAATCAACAATACAATCCCGTCCGGGATCAATGGGTATTGATGAAGTTCCTGCAAAGGTAACGCCGCACGCCAACCATGTAACGGGCGCAGTAGATGATTGAGGAGTCCTTAATAGGTTTCGTCAACTGGAAGTAGGAAGACACCAGCAAATGCGATGCGTCTGAAACCATCACCTTAGACGCTGCTGGAAAGTAAAACTCCCTAGCTACTGAACGGTATCCGGCTTTAGGTCGGACGCTTCCTGACGATAGACGTTACTTTTTTCGGCATCCGAGACCTATACTGAAAGGATCATCTACCATTGCCGGAAGACGGGGTTTCTCCCCCAAGATGGACCCGCTCTATCCACTACTGCTTTATGTTGCTCCCGACAATCCTTTCCGAAAAGAGAACGGACGCCATTATTCAATGGTGGCTGCGTTAGTTTAGAAGGCGTCAGGGGAATAATGCTGCCGGATGTCCTATATCCGGCAAAACCTCCACTGTCGGATCGTGCTACTCCGGTAACGACGCTGACAGCAAGTTTCAGCCCGCGGCAGGTTAACCCTGACCTTGATGGTGCGGCGGTCGTTCGCACCGAATTTATTATGGCACCTATAAAAACCAAACCAGCTGGTTTCGTTAAGACCGAGCCCGGCCGTGCAGCTCTTCGCTCGCAGTCCCTTTGTTTGGGGCACGGGAGATATCTCATAGGCTACAGAGGAAAGCGTAGCCGCTGCAGTGGCTGAACTTGCACGGGATGCCCCTAGTGTTCCAGGCCATGGCCATGCGACACAGAGGGTTGCTCGTTTGGTGACCGACAAGGCCTTCGCCGTTTAATGACCTGCACTGACATTCGGCACTAGCGAATAATTGCAAGCCCGTTTGACGAGCTAGAGCGACACGCGGGCGGCTGCCGAACAAAAACGGCCCAACCCATTCCAACGCCAGGGCATGCCGGCGGTAGTCCGGTGCACCCAATCGATACAGGCTTTCGGTTTATAGTCCTTGCGAAGCCATTCCACATTGCGATGCGGTTCGGTTCCGGCGTCGTTAAATCGATAGGCCATCGGCTGATGGGTTCATTCACTGGAAACCCCAAATTGTTCGGTATCGAACGATCTGTTGTTTGGTAAGTGAAGTAAATTAGCGGAACCTACTATGGAAGCATCCGACCAGCACAAAAAGCAAAAGGAAGAAGGAATGAAAGGTAGCATTCAGCGACAAACTCCAGCTGAGTGAGCCAAGAGGGGACTTTTGGAGCAAGGGCAGCAGCAGGGTACGGATGAGAGAAAGTGTTAAGTCAACCAATCAACGAGTTCGATTCTTCTATTGATACGTCTCGGAGCCCTTCGGAACACGGAAATGTGGAAATGTGTTTTATGTTATCGAATGTAAAGAATCAACTACTGACGAACGGACTGCGGTCGATATGAGCCCTTTCCCTTTTTGTTTGCGTAAGACTGTGTTGTTCTATGCAGCCAGCCAGAGTCCGGTGGGTTCCAGTGCGTGTGCGTGCGGCATCTCGTTAAAAGGATTCTGTAAAACGTTCAGGCTCAGTCTGTCGCTCCCGTGTTCTTCCCTAGCGACCTGCTGCCAAGTGTAGACCGCAATCAAAGCCACATTGACGTCACGTTGCCTGCCCAACCGTGGAGCGTACGATACGGGATGAGTGGCACGCAATCGGCACAATATCGAATGATAGCGGGGCGTAATCGAAATAATAAAGAGCTCTGCAGGATCGGACGCACCTGGGATGCGTAACCGTGTATCGGCGCAAATCCCCTCGGGAGCTCCGGGACAGGCTACGGCAATCAATCACGCTTACCATCGAGCGCAACTCTCGCGGGAACACTCCTCGTTCTTATCCTGATTAATCGCAACCGATCGCCCGGAATGGAATGGAAATGGCAGGAAGACTAGTTTTCTGAGCTCTTCAATCGTGGGGACGATTGGCCACAAGCCGCGAGCCGACGGTAGCGAAACTTGCGAGTGAACTGTGATGCAATTTTCCTTAACCCTCTCGCCCTTTCCAGCGAAAAATCTTCCCACAGTGGCTTAGTGTCCTGCCCTTACGGCATACGACGCTATTGTCACATGCCCAGCAGCTATGGTGCAGGCATGCCAACACCAAGGCAATAGTTGTAACGTCTGTGAGCCCTGCGCTCCTGTCACTCCAGCCCGCAATCGATGCTGTTTCACTGATTTTCTGTCTACTCCACGAGGAGCGGTCGGTGAAAATTGAAGCATGCCTGTGCTGCGCTACATCGACGGCCTGTTTTGTTTGTTTGTTTCAGAGCGATAGGTACGTCGCAACTTTGCCGCGGCACTCCATTTCCAGGTCCAATTTCCTCGAGGCGATATGGTACAGGGGTTGGCGCCGCAACCGCGAAAGGGGTAAACTAGGCAGACGAACCGTCGCTAATGTTACCAACTGTTCGTCAAACCACTGGCACCTTGGCAAGATACGCAGCTTTCGACGAAAGACTCGCTTGGAGAGGCAGCGCAGTGGCACCCGGCTGCTCGAGCCCATAATGCTAACAGTGTGAACATGTTTACAAGGCGCACAAGAGCTGCGAATGCATACCATTTCGGGATGTGCGGATTACCACCACTGTATCCGAACTTGAACTTAGAAGACAACCCCTAAACGGGTTGCTTCGCAACAGTTGTAGCGAAAAGTGGAAAACAGACCCCACCGTGCACGCGAAGAAATTACGATTCTTGAAAACTATTTGGGACAAGCGGGGCTAAACGGTTATTGCAGTGCATTTGGCTGTGAACTGTACGATGTAATGACCGTTTCCGTTTCTTGACGAAACGTTTCCCTGAACAATGCGTGTCTGTGCAGCATCGCTTGAGATGAAGCGGTTGGGAACAACGTCAACAAACTCTTGATGTGTGATGTTGGTGAGTATCGGGTATAGCTATAGTTATTGTTAGCTATACGTGTATGTCTCCGGAATCCGGAAGATTATTAGATGGCGCTAATGTCCGTTAACGTCTGTAGAAGTTGACGAATGGTTCGTGTCTCCACTTCGTGGAGATAAATCGGTAAACCGTACCAGGCTTGCTATACAGCTGAATGCTCGTTTGCACCACGTGTGCGTTTCGTTGCTACCTATTGTGGATGCTTTGTGTCGTTTGGCGTGGGTACGGGCGAGGATGAGGGAAGAAGGACATCCTGTTACTTGGCGCATGAAGACAGTAGGCAAATGACCCGCACCGTCTCCGCCGCCGTAGCAAAATAGTTCCTACGTCGAGTGATAACACAATTGACTTACGTTTGGTATTGCGTTTTTCCACAGAAAGGAGCAACCCTCGCCCACCGCGTAAAGCATACGGACGGCTGAGTGGCGAACCCGACGACGTTCAGTCGCTGCAACACGGACGCAATGATGCCACAACGGCAGCGGGACCGCAGCCCTTTATTGGACAGCTGATCGACCTGGATGGTGCGGTTGATGCGATGGATCCAGACGGTCACCAGGGCACCAACGCACCCAATGCATGCTGCACCAACGGCAACAGCTACCGATGCCAAGGCCATACCAACAGGATCGCGCCCGGCCACCTGTGGCAGATACCGGAGGACCACCCCGCCGGTATCCCCGGCAAGGGGACTACGGCCAGCAACAGCATCAACAATATCAACAACAATAACCACCACAACAAAAACAACAGCATCATCAATAACAACAAAAAAAACTACTACGACTACAACCACTATAACCAGGTATATCGGAACCAGGGCAACGACGACAGCAACAAAGGTCACGCTGACAGCGACGCACAGGTCTGCAATCAAGGATTCAGGCCGCCGATCAGGCAGCAGCTACGAGCGCACAGTAGCGCTCAGCAAATGGCGCTCTTCGATGCCGAGATCGGCGGTGCGTATGAACCTGAACGTTCCGGAGGAGCCGTCGCTGCCACCGCCGGGTGCCTAAAGATGATTAATGGTGGCAGCGGCAGCATGGACGGGGGCTTCGATGAAGACATCAACGAGAACCACGCGAACTACAACGAAACGGACTCCGAGCTCGAGCTGGACTGCCAAATCAAGGGGCAGCGTATTGAGGAGCAGGCCCTATCGCGGCTCCACGCGATGGCTGTATCGGACGACGACGATTACGGTGAGTGGCAGTCACTTTCTTTCTACTTGTATTTTCGTTTCTGGTGGAGAACTGGCGCTCTGGCCAAATGCCAAACGTGCATGTGCGGTTTAAACACGTATCCGGAAAGAGTTTAATTTGTTCATCTCAGTGATGCCTATTGCGGGCCGATTGAGCAACTTCATCAAACTTCATCAGAGATCGCAGATTCAAATGTTCGAATTTTAATTGAAATTTGATGCACGCCGTCGCCTGGCAGTATAACTCCCGGAAGCATTCCGCCCGCACTCCGGATCCCACTCGCTGCTCTCGGCGACTGTGGGGACCTTTTCACAGTGGAGTGGAGAGGGCCGCTTCAATCGCTGTGTTGATTTATGCCGGAAGTGCTCTGCAGCCTCCCGGTGGCGAATGTTGATGAGTATAGCGCGCTGGCTGCGGCAAAGGAAGTTGGAAAAGCAGGCTTGTCAGTGCCCCAGCGGTGAGTGATTCTACGCGGACGATGACGACGACGACGACGACAGCGACGCCGGGGGTGGGTTATTCGGATGTATTTATTTACTCGGCTCGCCCCTTCTAACCGTGCCACACTTCGAAGCAGTACAGCGAAACTTTTGCGGTGTAGCCACAAAAGCGAACTCCCCCGCCCCACTTGCCCGGTTGGTCGCTTTCATCTGCTTGATGTAACCGGTGCCGACCAGTCAGTTTCAGGCCCGGACATGGCGACACCGGTTGTCGTTCATTTTATCGCCAGTTGGCCCTCGTCAGCTCAGCTGCTCTGCCGGCCAGACACTCACCATCTCCGCCTAGCTTGCACCTCCTCGGGCTCGTTCTAATTATTTCTAATTAATCGTCCTGTTAGTCAATACAATTAGTACAAATTGAGTTTGCACCGCTCGCCTTGCTGAGTGCAGCGGGCTGTCGACTTTTGGGCACAAACTTTCCACTTTTGGCGGCGTTGCGACGGTGAGCTGCTTCTTTCTACTAATAGGTTTAGTTTAATTTTTTCACTCCCCACCTCTCTCTCTCTCTCTCTCTCTCTCTATCTCTCCCTTTCTCTCTCTCTCTCTCTCTCTCTCTCTCTCTCTCTCTCTCCATCTGCCACGCCATCGGAGTTTTGGAACACCTACCATTATGTACACATGCAATGTGTTAGCGAAAGCGAATGCTTGGATCCTTCGAAACAAACGGATGAATATGGGGAGCAGGGTGGTGCCACCTGCTAAATTTATCTATGGTTGCAAAATTGATTTAAATTGTGTTGCCTATGGTAATCGTCACTACTCACCCGTGCCCCAGCCCTCCCCAAAACAATCCATCCAACGGGATGTCGAAAACTCCGAACACTGTGCTGGGTTTGTTGGTAGCCCGCGACGCGTTGGCAAGTACACCGCGACAGTGACATCAAAGAGCATTTAAGGGGGGGAAAGGTATCAACAGGAGAGGGACAGGGCTAAGGCAGACGGGCGTCGTACGGTGGAACTCCACTAGCTGGTTTTTATCGGTGGCTTATTTGAATTTTAATAGCAATGTTTGAAGCCCACAACGGGCGCGGTTGGCTCAGTTGATAGAATTCCGTTAGAAGACAGACACCCGCCGGACGTATAGGAATCGGTGCGTGGAATCTATATACAAAATTCGGTTAAAAATGACGCTTAAAACTACGCACAAGCGCGAATGGTTCCCCTGCAATGCGATGGCGACGAGGGCAAACAAAAAACGCAATTCACCTTCTCGTGTACTCTTAATTTCGGTTGAAATACATTATCCAAAATATCCTGAATGGTCCAAGTCCCAATTCTGTTTTGACGACAACAAAATTGGTTTGAGATGTCTCTTTGCGCATGGGAAAAATTATATTATGAAATTTTGAAGAATTTGGAATTTTATAATCTCCCACCCCCGCCATGCATGCGCCGCCCGCGGAAGTTTCGTGAGGAACCGGGCGTCGTTAACTAGTTAACGGCGTTTAGCAAACTGCTGATACATGCGGTCCAATATGCGAATGTTTTCTTGTGCGTTTTGGGTTTACCGTCAGTTTTTGAGAAACTGTTCAAAAGTCCTCAAGGTGAGGATTTTTACGGTGTCGCTTTTCACGTGGGGAAAAGGAACAAAGAAAGAAAAAAAAGAACCCATTCATTTCCATCATTCGGCCACATATTAAAGACTCCTTTCGAGCACTGAATGTTGTTGGTGTTGGTGGTTGGATGGCTATAGAGGATGGTTGTTTGGTGGAACATTTCTGCCGAGCTGCCCTTATTCACCCCACTCGATTTCCAGCATTACACTCGAGTAGTCGTTTAGCTCGCTGCGACTGCGATGAATTGTTCTGTTTTTTTTTTCTTCTGTAAATGTTTTGTAAGCTGAAAGCTTTTGTTGGTTTGAAGTTTTCAACGTTGCTAGGTGTTTCCTTTACTAAAACATTACAATTGGTAGCCTTCTAAGTTCATACCACGTAGCCGTTGCTTACTGCACGTTTTCCCAGTCGTAACCTTATTGACGACTACAGCAAAAAATGCCTTCGTTTGGTGAAGAACTTGAACTTTTGGCGACAAAAAACACCAAATTAAATCTAGGAAGCAGTAGAAAACGTTTCGTAGTCGTATTCGTGCTTAGTAGCCGCAGAATTGTTCGTCGCATTTTCATCGTTTACATCGCTTGCAGCAAAGCTGGTCAATGCATTCAAGTGTTTATTCGATTGACATGTATAATTGCTAGTACTTTAAGTTTGCTGAAACAAAGGGCTTTAATGGTGTTTTAAAACTATGACCTAAAGAAAAAGCACATCGATGACGATGCATTGATTCGTTCGCGAAATAATACTGCGAGAAACAAGGCAATACAACTGTCGAAAGAAGTGTGCTATAGGACATCGAAAGAAAATCGAAGCGGCGGTAGAAAAATGATCCTCACGAAAACATCCGACACAATGGAGTTCGCAAATTGGTTTACCTGCGCAAATGGAAAGCAACCGAACCGTGCCGGACGGAATGAAGGGATGTCCCGGGTGGGCCGGAGGGGTATGCTTGCTTTGCATAAAATTCGCCTACAATTCACTCGTCCGCTTTGCCGGACGACCCGCCTCAAGCTCGCATACTGTCACGGCACACTCCGCCCACCGAATCTAGCCGAGCAGCCGTTTGCCCAACATTAGATTTGGTCCCGTACAGCACCGTTCCGTAATGATCTGACGAAATTAACGACTGGAGTGGAGTGCACGGAACGTGGCGCCAATGGCAACCAGGCAATGAATCTGGAGGGTTGGCGGTCGGCAACTAGACGCGTAGAAAATGAGCAATTTTTCTCTCTCAAATCAGCAGTTGTCGGTGCAAAGGGACCAGCACAACTGTGAATAAAGTACGACAATGAAAAGAAAAATTGCAAATGAATTGTCTCGGAAAAAACTCAGATTTCTACCATCCCACGGTAGAAACGAAGCGAGGAAAGCGTCGGGCGGCTCCCACCATGCTCGCGCTACAAAACGGAAGCGAGGAAATGTTTATTCGAAACTTAATTAATTTTGCCTTAAACATCGAGCGACAGTGGTGCGGAACGACGCACGCATTAAATTTCCACTCTCTTAGCATATTAACTATAGTTATAGTACTATAGTATACTCGTGCAGTGAACAGGGAATGAATCCGTATCAACAGTGCGTTGGTTGGTTCATTGATGCCTACGTATCGTAGACGAATGTTGCCAGAAATGTGGGCAAATTCCTTCGCGACGTTCGTTTCGTTTTACGGAAACACGAATCTCATTATCTCGAATGTCCAATTAAAAAACAATTCCCCCAAGAGGATAGAAATTTGGCGGCCCTTATTGTCGCCCCTCGGGAAATCTGCGGTGGAAATGCAGGCTTTGGGTTGTGCGGCGATGGGTAAGCCCTAATACCTGAGGAAACAGATACGCTTGTCACTAAGGAAGGATTCAAGAAAGTTTGGGAGAAAGTGGTTGCGGACTGGATTTGATTTTCATTCAAAATAGAAAAAAATCCGTCAGAATTCGTTCTTGCTACAATTTGGTTGTTCATTTTTATTGGTGGAACGCTTCGAACAAATCGGTAATCTCCATTTCTGCCGCTCCAATTAGTTCACAACGTTAGCTCACTTTTCACCTTAAAGTGTTCGCTTCCCTCTTTCTTCACGGACCCACTTACTTTTGACTCCAGTATCGCGCTGCCCACGCTTTTTCCACCATTGTATCCCCCCGTAGTTTTGAAGGAAGCGAGGAAATTTGATTAGCAAATCGTTGCTTTTCGGCTCGTTGCAAACCCAGACAACACGAAGTCGTATAAGCTTTACCAAGTTTCATCGTATATGATGCTAGTTTTGATCACTTTCGTATATCTGCATATGATATGTTATGTGTAAACAGCTCAGCTAGCTCGTGGGTCATTCTTCTCCTTCACCCGTTCTGCTCGTACACGCCACCAAAAATCGACCGGAGCACACGCCTCTCGAAGACTCCAAGTGCGTTTGCATCCTCCGTGAGCAGTGTCCGAGACTCGTGCCCGTAGAGGACGACCGGTCTGATCAGCGTGCGGTAGATTGCGTATTTCGTGCGGGGGAGTAGCTTTCTGGATCTCAGGAGTTTGTGGAGCCCATAGTAGCCACGATTCCCCTGGACAATGCGTCTCCGGATTTCGTGGCTTACGTTGTTGTCCGATGTTGTGACTGTGCCAAGATAGCAGGACTCCTCTGCTACCTCGAAGTCGACTGATACACTGCTTCCCAGTCTGGCTCTATCACGGTCAGAGCCACCGACAAGCAGGTATTTCGTCTTCGCCGCGTTTCCCCGTGTACCCAAGCTTGGATGCTTGGCGACAAGTTACCGTTCTGTGCGTCGTGAACGTATTGCGTAGGAGTTTGGTTGGAGAGCCTATGATAGCCTTCAGGAGGCGGGAAGGAAAACGGTTGGAAAGCGTCCTGGAAAGACCGTAAGGCTTGGTGGGCTCCCTAAAGGAAAGGCAGGACGGAAAGGAACCAGCGCAAAACGGTCTAAATGGTGCATCAATGGGCGGAATCCTAATGGTGCGCAATAGCTTCAGTCTCGCTCTCGTGCGCGTATACCAATTCGCCACCGCTTCCTGTGGGTTTGGGCGTGGAGAGTGAAGCTAAACTCCACAAATCAGATGGACGTTGGGGAAACCCGCCTGCCAAAACGATATGACAGGAAAGAGATGGGTCGGAAAAACTTAAAACGTTTCGCCCTGGTACCGGGGGAAACACTGTGCAGAATTTCCCCGCATGAACATCGTTTCTACGGCATTGCAACACTGGCGTGTGTGGTATGGGACATTGCAGCGCTGTCACTTTTCGGGAAGCTGACATTATTGCCATGGCAATGGAGAAAAATTAAATCTTACAATCATAGGAAACCGTGCGGTAGCTGGACAAAAAGTAGAGAAGCTGGCCGTCAATAAAAATGCGACTTCAAAGAAACAAAACAAACACAAAATTTTCTTTGACGATCCTGAGCTGTCGGAGGGTTTTCCCGAATGGAAGCAGTTGGCCAGGAGGAACAAGGAAATGACCAACCATTGCCTCCGGCCGGAAGTGGCGTCCGGAATCAATTTTCGATCGGTTCCTAACGTTGAGCGCTTTTCTGAGACTTCTTTATAGCTTCCAACAATGATCATTTCATCGTTTGGTGCAGCCTCTCCTTTCACACTCCGTTCAACCATCGTTGGGTGTTTTCGCTATGCTTTTAAATAATTCCTATAATACTTTTTATAATAATTATTATTATTATTGCCATCAACAAAGTGGACAGTTTACTAGTCAATACAGCCTAAAGCAACGAAAACGGCAGCCGGCAACAGTTCTTGATTTGATTGTCGTTTTATTTTACTTTTGTTTTTGGGTGCGCGCACCCGCTCGCACCCCCCCCCCCCCCTCCCCCTCTCTCCGCCTGCCCATGGCCCACCGTTAAAAGTTGTTAACACTTAATTTCACAAATTGCCGGCCTGATTGGAGACCACTTCGGCAAAGCCGCTCCGGGGCTGGGCGGGTGGGGACAAGCCAACCGATAAAATAAAAAGAATCAACTAACACCTCCCCCCCCCCCTACTTCCCCATCCGCTACCCGTCACCTCTTTGCGTGCACTGCAACGTCGTGTGCCGACGAGAAGGGCCCGGCACCCCGATATACTACCCATCCGATAGATGGCGCCCCGTTAGCGGGTTTTTAATGGACTCACGTAAACATGCCGTTAAACAGTGGCCATCTTCCAAGCGAGGGCACAACAGCAGACCACTCTGGCATGGTGGTTTGGGAAGTGACCAGAGCCAGCAAGGTAGACAGAACGCGAAGTAAGAGCGTGGGGGGGGGATAAAAGGGGTGGGGGAGAAGGGGGTTACGGAATTATGGTGTACCAGCGAGGCAAGGGTTTCCGCGGGGCAGGGGGAGCACGACGGCGCGGGGCTTGTCGCCGGATTTTACCATGGCGTGCCAGTCTACGCGAGTGAAATGCTTTCCAATGAATCGTGAAGAAACGACGAACGCACCACCGGGCGGCGGGGTATGAGGGGTAACCATCATTGGCGTACCGTAAGACGGTGCAGTTGACGACGGACGCGAGATTGCAGATTGATGCCGCGTGAAAGTTCTGAGAAACATTTGCAAAACATCAACCGAATCGGAATGAGAATGAGTTCACTGTCGGGTGTTGAATGTCAAAATGTGACAGAAGATTCGTTTCCATTCGAGTGTACAGTGATTGCATGTACAGCCAAATGTTTTTCCGGCACCAAATAATACGACCAGCAACTAACATTACAAATATTTAAGTGAAAAGTGAAGTAAACGAAGCGTTCATTTGGACGTTGGCGCGGGCTGTTCAGTCCGGCAGTAGTCCGATGGGCGAAACATCGCCACGCATTGATAATTTGGTAGAATATCGAGCGGATCGACGGTTATCTTTGTTGTTTCGCAGTTTTGTTCGCGTCGGCCACTGATGGGATGTCTCTTCAGCGAGAGATAGGGAGAAAGATGGAAGGACAGGTAGACAGCGAAAGAGGTATAGAGAGAGTTTATGTGGTTCCCAATGGTAGGGGTAGGTTTGGCTGGAGGATGGAAAATGCTAATGGATTTCAATTTGTGGAAAGTGTACCGAATCGAGTTATGCTGCTACATGCCCGGTACATCGTTTCTAGCTAGATACGACAAACCTCACTACACACTGTGAAACTTCCCGTTCACATCTCTCTCTCGGTTACCCTTTCTCTTCTCTTCTCTTCTCTTCTCTTCTCTTCTCTTTTCTTCTCTCTCTCTCTCTCTCTCTCTCTGAGTCTATTTCTTTCTCACTCTTTCTTTTTTTCTTTCCCATACTGTTGCGCGCTTTCCCGCCTAACCGGGAAAAGCAAAAGTACTGCGAAGTGACGAAGGATAACAGAGCAACCGTGAGTGAGGCTGGCTACGTCGGTCATTGGATGTGTCACTAGGGCTGGGCCGGACAATGAATCCCTTTTTCCCATTGCTCTGGTTCTTTTCCAGTTCATCGTTCTGTTATTAAGCCGCGGCGACATGTGCTAGGTTTCAGAGACACAACTTTTCCGTCCAACCCCGAACTGTCGAAGTGTCGCAAGAAAGCCGCACCACTCCGATACCTGGAAGGCAGTAAAGGGCGTCGGTCGCTCGCAGGCGCTGAGTGATCCCGAAAAGGACGCCTTTGACATTGAACTCGTGATTCTTCGAACAGCAGCACGCGCGGGGATGGTCACGTGGGCTCCCCGTCGCGGTCCATTGCGACCACCTGCTCGCAGTAGGCACTTATCAGATTAGCCGGCGCTGCTGATGGAGAGTTTTGAGTGACAGGTTTCCGTCCCTAGTGCGCCGCTGGCCGGTGGCTGGAGCTCAGCGCCGCACTGGACGACCTAATATAGACCTAATTAATAATACAACAACTCGCTCTGGCGGACACTGGTGCAGTGGGCCATGGGCGGTACCGAGGCGCAAATCCGCTAACCTCGCCAGGTTCCGCCCTCGCAAGCGCAGCTGAACATCCGCTTAGCGTCCGTTCGGGGTGTTCGGTTCAATAATTTGATTCAGTGCCCCATTTGCGTTCGCCCAATTGAGTGCCGCCCGACGAAGTGCGACAGGACGTGTCGCTACCGTGTAGGATGGTTGCCTGCCAACCGGGCGGCTACTATTACCATGGGACAGGGACCTCGCCACCCGGGTGTACCTATACCCGACATAAGCTCTGCTGCTCGACTCGACTCTGGGAAAGCCGACACCGTGCGCCAGGGTCGTTTCCACGGTTCCGGGGCCAGTGTTCCAGAGAGTTCTCGAAATTCGAGCCTAGGAACTCGGGCCGGCGTCACAGTACCGTGCACAGTGGCTCCCGAGCTTATCCGCACGATAACAGCCCATTGGGGCAAGGGGTGGTGGCAAGGGGTGAGAGGGCGTTAGTGTTATGCGGGTGGTGGAATCATCATCAGTGTGTGTGTGTGTGTGGAATGAGCCCAAATCGAATCAAGTCAATCAATTTCGGGAAGGTTTCGCAGGCCGACTCCCACGCCAACGCAACGGTGAGCGAGAAACCGGTGCCGTGAAATTGGTTACAAACGGGAAGAAAATCGCTTCGTTCATTTTCGCCACGGATACTGAGAGTTTGCTGATGCTCGGCTGGCTGTGGCTAAGGGAGGGCGGCAGACTCGGGGTCTCGGGTCAGGCTAGGTTAGGGCGGAAACGAAAATGAAAACGCCGGAACGATGGGTGAACCAATTTCTACACGCCTCGTCAGCCCGCGACAAGTGAGCGGGGCGTTGTTTATCCTAGCGAGGAAGAGCGTTGGGAAAATTTGAATTTTCATCGTTTGCCTCGCATCTGCCACCAGCTTCCTGCTGCAGGGTAGCAGCATACCTGGGCGCTGCTCACGCTCCACTTCTTGGTGTGCCTAATTGCGAGGCAAGCTTTAACCGGGGACGGGTTCTTTTCGGCGCCGCATCCTTTCGTTCATGCCCACCCCCTTCCCTCCCCCTCGTCCGCCCACCAAGCCGCTTCGTTGCCGCATGTGCGTCATCGACTGCTCCACCGCTAGGCCGTTCCGCTCCGCCTGCGACTACGACTCGGGACTCGGGAGCGACGGCACATGTCCTGTGCACGTTGTTTCCGTGGCGCGACGCGCATGTCGATCCGTATGGCACGCCAGCAGTCCCCCGGCAGGCGGTCGACATGCGTTCGCAGAACAGTAGTACGTAGTACAACACCGGATATTGTCAATTTTAATCCTTTGGAATTACACGAGCAGATAGGCGATGAGTGGCGCCCGTGGCTGTCCCATGGGAGCGAATTTGCTGCCAGGTAGCGGTGGAAGCCTAAGGCACCGGGAGGCCCATGTAAGACCCGCCGCATCCGCCCGACTGCTGCGTGCTATTATGGCCGATCGGTGACTACCTGAAATGTCATGTGTTGCTGACGCACACGCCGCACATGTCCGTGGCGTACTGTGGAAACTGTGGCACTTTCGCTTTCTGTCGGCCGTTGCCATCGGCACGGTGACCGATTGGAAGTATGCGGCGGCCCGACAAGTTAGCAGCCGGCTGCTGCTGTGCCGCCATTATGAATAGCCATTATCGTTCGCAGCCGTTCGATATCCGACATCATTCCATTACACTTTTAGTTTAGTAGATAACTAAGATTGATTAAATACGGCCGCGCGGTGGCTAGAGTTGCCGTGCAGCGGAACGGACACCGGCCAAACCGATTCTGAGATGAGGGACATTCTTCACGATGGGGTCCTCTAATCGGGTTTGACGATAACTGGCACGAGCAGGCACATACACACACGCCGCCCAACGGGGAGTTCGGGAGCGATGACGGTGCCCGAATGTGGCCCAAGTGGGAGGTACCGTTGAGGCAGGGCACACGCACGCAGCTTCCGACAGGGTGGCACGATGACGATGTTTTGCGGCTGACGATTCTGCCCGTCATCTTGCCATCTTCCAAATGCGGCATAATGTGATTGCTGCTGGGAAAGTCAAATAAGGGGTCTTACACAGGCCGCAATAGTCGCTGCCGAAGGATGTGATCCATGATCATGGTCACTCCACGCAGGGTTTGGTTATTACTTTTTTTTTTTCAAAACTTTTTGATACATTTCTTTTTCCCTTTTCGCGAGAAAAGGGGCTTCTCAATAATGCGCAGCGTCATCCACTATCTCCGGCGTTCCGGGTCCAACTACCATCCCATGCACTGGGCGACGCGTGTCACGCCTAAAGTAGCCCCCTACGGTGACGCAGCGTCACCCGAACGCAACCCTGATCGGATCGGGAGACATTTATTTTACCACTTCATTGCGTCGCACACGTCGAGCTGCTATTATCGGCAGCCAAGCACAACATTTGAGTTGGCGGAAAAAATACCACATCATATCGACGCAGGCACGAAGTGAACGTCATGGTATGAGAAATCTTAGACATAACGAATTATGCTATAGAGTAGAGTAGTGGCGAGCAGGTAGCGAAAATGGGGAGACATTGTGTGAAACGGAGGTTGCAAGGGAATAAAATGATCATGTTGTTCATTATCAACGACAATCTGAGTCTCGTGTCGTATCTGAGGTGCTGTCACGTTGAAAGGCAAATTTTCCCGGAAGCGGTTGCTGATCGGGTGGATGGAAGGTGCTAACGCCGTTGCAATCTGCCACCATAATAATGCGGATATGACGATGCTAGAAGGTGTGAACCCGACGCTTTAGAATTTGTGATGGTTATTGTTTGATGGTCGCTTGACGTCGCTTTTTACGGCTGACTGTTTACACAAACCATATGCTCGGTCGGCTTGCTAACAGTATTATTTCTCGGTCGCGATCAATAACTTGGGTCGAGAAAAATGTCCCCCGTCTGGGCACAAACCC
>JAOEFI010005636.1:8850-29698 GCA_034621735.1 Anopheles plumbeus | reverse complement strand
TATCGAACTGGGTAGCAGAACAACGAGTAGCAAGTTTTATCTCATGTGAGACTCCGCGTTGTGCAATGTTTTGCAGCTGGAGTGAAAATTCCTACTTCGTCGTTGTTCTAGGGAAGTCATCAAATTCCACTAAAATGCTTTCTATTAATCAATTGAAAACAGTTACTAAAAATTGGCAACACGTTTCAGTGTGTGTCGAATCAATATTTCATTGTGTGATTAATATCAATTCCGGCAATCGGGCCACGGGCCCCAGCAACAAGCTCCATTCTCTTTCATACTAATTGAACTTTAGGAGACATTGGCAGTTGCACTTTACACTCTGCATTAGGGAAATGCAATAAATCTTTACAAGCGTAATAAATCAACGTACCGAAATTTCGTGAACCATCAAGCATTGAATGGGGTCGACTTTCCGACCGATAGATGAATAAATTGAAAGGGGTTTATGCAGCATAAACAAAGGAACACATGCCCCCCAAAAACGCGTAAAACTATGGACATACATTTTCAATGCTATTTTCAATGCCCAAATCATCGGGCGGGGCACATCAATATTCTGAATATTCTTTATCAAACTCTGCGCTATATTTCAAATTTATTCAATATTCATTGGGAAAGATCAGCAATCAGCATCGTTTCGCCCGCGAGGGGATTTTGGGGTCAGTTGGAATGCAAAAACGGTCCTATTGACCGCAAACAAATATTTGATCCATGTCACAGACCTTATGCCGTGTCACAGTGTGTGTTCTATTGCTGTAGGACTGTGGCGCCCATCATCGTTGAATTTAATTCACTCATTCATTGTTACAACAAAAGCGTTTGACGGATGTATACGAGTGATATACGATTGACATTCGGACGCTTTCCGAGGTAGATAGATTCGTGATGGACTTCGGGCAAACAACCACCGATGATTGGGATTATGTATTCTCTGGTACATGATTTATGATGATTTGAAAACCTGCGGTCGATCGTGGGGTTATAAAAACATGAAAAGTCAGTATTCCTAACAAACCTAGTGGAGCTGTAAACCAAACCCAATCTTTTAGCTGTGGCTCGCACTGAATGCCGTCCTTTTCTGTAACCTCTCCGCAATACGGCGCAAAAGAAAAATCAGGATAGTATGCTCTCCACTTTACCAAACGAAGCAACAACACATTTTGAGAACTTCAAAGCTTCCGAAATGAATCCCATTTGCATATGACCTACATCGGTGGTGGGAAATCGCATAACAGCATCCATTCTGCATCATTAGACACGGTCCCATTCCGGAAAACGGGGGGCCGGCTCAAATCGGAAAACGGATAGAAAAAGACTCTAATCGTGAAACAACAAAACGGGTGCATTTTGCAATTACTTCCAGCACAATGGCTCCCGCTAATGCCCTCGGGCTCAAAAACCCTCGTGCCACATTTGCTTCCCGGTGGGGAAGGTTAGGTTGCCACCAACCCTAAATTAGGTTAGCCGTGTGTGTGTGTGTGTGTGTGTGTGTGGGGGGGCTTCATTGGATTACGCTGGTCACCGACCTCGGGCACCGGCACCAACATCTGCCGGCGGCAGCATTCGCACCGGGGTTTGATTTACAACGCGAGTGTTTAATTAACATCCATCAGACGGCTCACTGATTGCTCAACCGGGCATCATCGCAATGGGCTCGAATGTTGAACCAATGGCCCTCACCTTAAACTAGGCCCAGTGTGTGTGTGCGTAAAGCCCAGACTGACGACAGATCGACAGGACGCCATGGTGCGGCGAAGCTCGTTTTGCTACATCATTAAGTTTTATGCGTCAAAGCCCCGTGGGCTATCGTGACGTTGATGGAAGGGCAACACCGCAACGAAAACCCATTCGTTACGCATGGCAACACATGCCACGAAACGTGTTATCTGATGGCATTCTGTCTCACTTTTTTTCTCCCCAACACAACAACTGTTGTTCGGCGGGGATCGAAAAGCGTGTTCCTCGCGGGCCTCGTTTCTAATTACGCTTCAGCGAACGGAAAAAATCACTCCCCCATTCCATTGCTCCATTGATGAACGAAAATGATTCCGAGCTCCTTTTTGTATCCTTGAAACAAATCCTCATGTACTACCAAATAATCGAAAGCCCTCTCAAATGAATATGAACATGAATGGCCAACGGAAGCAGCTGTAAACTTGGTTAGCTGAATACAGCTTCTAGGTACATCTAAATCATTTCACATTAGGAATATTTATTGCCACTTAAAGTGTAGTTCAAATTAGCTTGTAAGGAATAAATTGACCCAAATTAAAGTCGATTAGAGTGAACACAGTTTGCTACAGATACGCCAAAATCCATTTTTGTACATATCTTGGTGTCGAATTCGGATACTCCTCTAACTCTAGTACTTGGCAGCCCTTGAATCGTGTACTCACAATCGATAAAAGCACATTATTTCTGTTGAAAACGTTTATCCTGTTACCCGGCAGGAATGTTGCACCGCGGGCTCTGCAACTGGGGAAATAAAATTTATTGTTATCTGCTGAAATTATGGCCATTACTCTCAAAAATGTGGACAGATGCGGCACGAACACAAGCTTAAGCTGATTTGGTGCTTTTTCCGCATTCAAACGAATTACTTGTTCTTACATTTTTCAACTGTCCGGCAACACTACATATATTGTTTATATACAATTAATTCTTTGCTGAAATCCAGTGTAGATGATAAAGTAAGCTAGGTCTCGGGAACGTTTGTTCTTCAGGGACCTTTCTTTAAGAAAAGAATATCAAAACTTCTTTGCGTCGGTAGAACACAGCGTCATTCATTTGTTCTTTCATTGAACATTGTCTTCGATGTAAGTAGGCGTGAAAAGAGCCGCGGCTAAGATGCAGCCATTCCGCGTCCTTAGTCGATTCGCGTAGCCTTCGAACAATAATTACCTTCCTTTCTGGTTTTTTAAATACCATTTCCACAAATTGTGGGACCCAATTTTCAATACGCTTATTACAGGGACAGAAAAAAATTCCATTGACCAAACAAGGTTCCTTCTGTCAAACCGCATTGGCCGCTATTTCAATCCACATTTTGGGAAGGGACAGCTCTCGGAAAGCTCGGAAAATCTTGCTTTCTTCGCCCGTTAGCGGAAAGCTAGGCGCACGTTGAAGCGATTGCTAATCAACAGGAAGACTAAAAGTGTTGAACGACGAAATGCCGTTTACTTCCAGGTGGCCACCTTCACCCCGGCCTCGAGCATTAGCCGTAATGAGCCGCTAATGGTTTGCTGGTGAGTAATTCGCATTCAGAAGAAAAGGTACAAGAAAAGGACCCGGAGTGGGCGAGATGATTGTTTTGAAACGGGTAGCTTGTGGTAATTAAGCTCCCCGTTTGCCGAAAAATCCCAGATGCCAGATGTGCCCGTTCCGCTTTTCTTTTTTGCGCCATCACACACTAGGCGCAATGACGTTCGCATCTTACTTCGCATTGCAATTAATTTCGGAAAGAAGACACACCAGTCCGGAAAGACGTTGGGAGTTTAGTCTAAGCCTGTCTCATAAATTGTGGATGCCATTATTACCATTAGTGTACCAATTATAAAGCAATAAGAGCATTAAACGAAGATAATGGATATCTGCTCGTGGTGAAGAAAGAAAATTGGATCAGGCAGAATATAAAACCAACTTAAAAGAATAAGGAAAATGAAATGAAAATTAGAATCAAGCAACGAGTTTGGTTGTTGAATAATTTTCACTCTGTGCCAATGTTTTGCAGGTGTCCACTGGAAATTCTCTAAAAATTCCATGCCGCAGTTGAGCCAAACAAGTGAAAGTTTGCATCTTTCAAACGTTTAAGATGATCGTTTAAAGTAATCAGATTGACCACCACGCATATAAAACCGACAATTTCCTTGAGCAGAACCCCAATGTTGTCCTGTTAATCAAAACTCGAGTCACATTTACCGTTCGACAAATTGCCACAATTGATCCCATCTGGTGTTAATGTTATGATGGAAACCAGTCCAATCATAAGCCCCAGCCGGACTCATTACAACTAATTCAATCACTGACGATCCTGGAAAATGTCTCCGGGAGTAATAGGAATCAGTTCGTTCGCATCAATCCCCTCTCTCGGCTCCGGGCGAACGTTCGTGTGTTGCGTGAATTTACCTCATGGCGTTGACTATGACGATTTTGAAAAAAAAAACTCTTTCCATCCAAGCGGCCTCATGGAGATCCATTAATTGTAATGAGAATTAACGAACTTTTCCAGTATACCAATTACGCCTTCAGGCCTTCTTAAAATCCTCCTTCACGTTCCGATTTAATAGAGACGGCTGTCCGTTCGCCTACTCTTTATCTGAAACGGAGAGGTCACCATCACCCTCACCGGCGTCTGGAGCGGATTTCGCCGGCCAAAGTTTGTACTTCGGGGTCGGTGTAAAATCTAATGCTTAATTAAAAGTTTCCTGTTTTTCATTGAGATGTGGAAATATCGCCCCACAGACGCTCGTGAAGTCACGTTGACTGATGAAAAGGAACCTATTTTTCCCACCCGCTCAAGTGTCAAAAAGCTGCTGTTCATTTGGAAAAAAAAACAAGTTCGAGTTTACTACCGTACTTCCAATAACTTTGTAATTCCTTGGCTTGCATTTAGCCGGCGACGTTTTTCTCCAATATGAAAACATGCTCCAATATGCAAAACCTCATCCAATTAAGCTTCGGAGTCAAGTCGACTTAAAAGAGATTTTCATTTCCTGATTCCGGTATTTTCTGGAGCACAAATCCCCCGCAAAACGGCTCCACAAACAATTGGCCAATCGGTCCATTCAAAACCCCACAACCTAGGCAAGAAGACAACTCACAGCATTTCCCGGACTAGGTTTATTACTATAAGCACACAGCCACAAACCGCACTTTGTTGGTCGTCAAGCGACTACGGAAAAGTTCAAAAGTGGACCTCGTCGGAAGTAGAGTTAAAGTGAAGCACATGAGTAGAGTATCACCTTTTAATCGATAAATTGTTTCTAATATTTCAAAATCAAACTTTCAACACTTTGCCAAACAAATATTGTAATTTAAAACACAATGTTCGATGGGTGGAACAAAAAGGGAAACCAACTCTTGTCTGGCACCGTAAGCCACTTTGCAACCGGAAACTGCATAATGCACACTTTACCCACCCTGCTACCGACTGGAGAGCATAATTCAACTCATGCAATGCCTTTTCGGCTGCCTTTCATCCAACGTTCGCCTGCCACTCTCCACTGCATCGTCCTATCCATCCTTGTGATGCACCAATCCATCTCCCGGAAGGCATCCTTTCGCTATACCAATTATCGCATGTGGCGACCGGTTGCAAGCAATGCATGCACCAGTGCACGCAGCTGACGGCGTAAACAACTTATGTAAACTACTCGCTGCTAACGAGAAACGCTTTCGTGGACACAGGAGGCTGTGAGAAGAAGGAGCCCCATTCGCTCCATTCGCGGCTTTATCTTTTATCGTTCATACCAACGGTGTCTTACTTTCCCGTGCTCTTCCCCGTGCATCTGCTACATGTCTGTGACTACATAATAAGTCTACGATACAAGTACAGCATGGAATTGATCTCACGTACACGGGATAATTTTTTTACTTACGATTAGCTCCATTTTTTTTTATTTAGTTCAAGTTATGAAAGGTATGTTGTTTGAAACTTAAACATACAAAATGTCGGAGTTCGAGACTCTTGAAAAGAAAATCGAACATGCGACATTATTTCATGCAAAAATATATCGTGCTTTTCCATTACTTACTGTACCCTCGACGCAGCTCTCAATCATGTTCGAAATGCAAATAAGAAAATTCTTACCTCACAGACGCAGACATCCTTGCAGGGGAAATCCTTGCATCCATCCTTGGGAGCGCATCCTTGCACGGGACGGAACTGCCGGGGGTAATCTACACTTTTCACCAGTGCCCCCCGGGCGGGTAGCTTGCCGAAGTCTTGGCGTAAACTTTACAACCCCTAATTCGTCGTAAACACTACCGCGGCACCGAGACCGAGAAAACCGTGGCAAAGGCAAGCGCGGTACAAAGTGGGTAACGTTTCGTGGAAGAGTAATCTCTTAACATATTTTCCGCCGCCCTTATGAGATACTGCGGCCCGATCGATGCACGTCGTGTGTGTGTGTGTGTGTATGGTGTGGTCTGGCATGGAGTGTCTAACGGCTTCCCGGAACAGCTGGTATTGGAAATAGTTTGAAGAATTTGCATACTTGCAAAAATGCTGCTGCTGCCAGAGCTAGAGCTTGAGCTGCGTTCGTTGCACTCTAAAATATTGGCAGTGGTATTAGCATGGCGCGGATAAGTGCACTGCCAGAACCAGCAGCAGGACATATGTTGCCACGGTGCATGCAAGCGAATAAGTATTCCGCTGCGTTGTCGAGGATTAATTTTCGGAAAACCGCACATGTCTATGTCGTTCGCCGTGAAACCTTTCCAAGTTCGTTGACTCTCTCGCCGTATCCTGTTCATTTGCAGAACCGACGGATCGGTGACATGCCAGTTGGAACAATTCACACACACGTCGAAGAGAGAGACAGCATGCTGCTAATGGTTCCTAGGACGACGTTAGAATCCTATATACCTATACGACACAATCAATCATTCCTCGTACGTTAAATATCGACATAATGGAACCGAAAAAAAACTCGAAATGCAACCATGCACAAGATGGACAGATGTTCGAGAGATGAAGATGGAGAGATGTTCGAAAAGTTCGGCACCGTACAATAAACAAGAACGAAAAAAAAAATCGTTCAGTTAATCCTACCAATCTTTCCGCTCAACAACATCAAAAGCGCCCGAGGACTTGAACGGTAAATGGAAAGGGGGGAAAACAGCTTTTTTCTTACACAGAAAAAAAAGGAAACTCGGGACGACAATGTAACTTTTTGAGGACCCTTTAGCCATTTTCGGTCACAATAAATGATCCATATTATGTGTGTGCCGTGTTCACAGCAACCCGGCGAACGCTCCCGAACCGCGTCATCGACAAACGTCACCATCATGAGCGACATCATTACTCTTCGGATTCATTCGGTTTATCGTCTTTTCTTTCCTTTTCTTATTTTTTATTGTTGCAATGATTCTGCCGCAGCCGCACGACATCAAACATATGCGCGTACGATGATACCATTATGACAATTATGTTGAAGGACTTTGATGAATCGGCGCTGCGTGTGCTTCTCCTGTCTCGAGTGAGTCACCCCAAAACACCCCGCCTGCATGCACCCCCCACTCACCCTTTCACTATTAATCTCTTTTTCATTCACCAACAAACGATTCTAATCCGGCCACACACCCACACAAGCAGAGGGCAGCGAGAATTTAGTGCTCTCGCCAGTCCTTTCGAAGGGCGAGCTCGGAGTCGATCATCCGCTAACGACGAGTTTTCATCCTTTTTCCCATGCTTCAACCATATACCCTTCAATCTTTCTCTCTCTCTCTCTCTCTCTCTCTCTCTCTCGTTCTTTTTCCCTTTTCCCTCCTACCTCTAGCGAACTAGAACGAACGGCTTCGTGACGTGTGGCGGTTTGATGGTGTGCGTGTTTTTGAAATGATTGATCTCCGTTACGATGACGGTGATGAGATAATGATGGCAATTTATGTATGTACCGCCGGTTTTCCCTCACGCCTACGGCGGGTTTGGGAAAACTTTGAGCGCCAGATACGGAAAACGAGTTTGAAGATGTTGTTGCTGTTTGTTACTTCGTTTGTTTTGTTTTTCTCTTCTTTTGCATCCCCCATAAAACCTCCAACGCGTATCTTGCGTACGTTTTATTTTGTTTCCCTTTGTGTCGATTGAGTATCGCTTGATTGACCCAAAAGGATGGGATGGAGTTTTTATTGCTTTGTAAAGTAACATTTTGTACGAATTAGCAAGAGCAGAAGAGGGGTCAGATGGGTTGATGGTTGATGGTAACAAGGGGTTCCTTTAACAAACTCTTTCGATTGCCCTGTTCCGGTCGATCGCAATCTACTCCACGCCCCGAGAATACACACAATTCTTAAAAACCAACAAGCAGAAAGTCTATAAATGTAACATAGAAAACCGCCATATTATTGCCGAGGGCATTTAAACACCGTTCAACCACTGGACAATGGCTCGTATGTTTATATAACCGGTGGATGATTGAATCAGTGGCCAGGGGATTAATTAACCGGTGGAGGATTATCAAGCAGATGCTTGCATTATTAGTTCTCCCTTTTAAATGTGGCTCGTTTCCGTCAATTTTTCGGATCTATCAATGATGCGATGAGTAAATCTCTATGCATCATGTGGCCGTTGCATTTGATGTTGATGTTGTTTATGGCAAGATATAAGTAGATCACCCTCTCAACACTTGCCCGTCTACCTACTATGGGCTCCATAGGAACTGTAACCTAAAAAAAAGAGCTTTATGACCAACACATTGATTCCTTCGCTTCAGGCGACCACAGCATTTCAAGGATTGTAACTGTAATAAACATCCGGAACAATCGAACAGAGTTCGCTCGTAACTACTTCAACGGACTCTTTGATAAAGATGGTGACATTTGAGGTATGTGAAGTTTTAGAACGTCATTTTCTATTGGGCAAACTCTGAGCTTTCAAGAAAATTTATCCAACGTTGAACTCTATTAACTAAACATGGACCACAAAATACATCTCCACATCGGTTGTCCATGGAGTAAATGAACGTTGGTGCATTTCAGCACAAGCCATTCCGAAGGACTCTAATGGTCCGACGGCCGGCAGACGGTCACAATCGTGGCTGGCGTGGCCTCAAATTGGATTGTGCTGTTCCGATATTGTCACGATAATTAATTCGATCGAAGATTAAGTTGCAACTGTTCCGTCCTGCCCTCGAAGAGCATCGCCTCGGTTTGCTGCGTGCCGACAACAACCGTGCGCCAGCCGGGCAAGACACAGCAAGCCGACACCCGGAAGGAAGGCCCTGGCAACGTTTCGAGCGAGTTGCCACCGGAAACGGCTCGCCGAGGCCTCGTTGCGGTCGAGGAGTGGGGTCGCTCCGAAGAACATCGATGAAGTCGAAGTGCACTTAAAACACACGAACACACACACACACACTGCGGGACAGTTTGGCTCGTAAACATTCGCCATTCGTATCACAAGAACTGCAGGAAGATAATTATATGTTGTGTGATTATTTTCAACTAAACATAAATCATTGTAATGCTTTTTTCATTTAGGAACGAAGCATTAATATGTTCTTATATCGCCTATTAAACAAGGATAAGGAAACATTAATCCAAAAATAATGATTCTTACATTAATTCGAATATTATGATTATTATGCTTTGCTCGATTGCGACTAGAATCATTCGCTGCGGTGTAGATAAACGATTATTCATCCATCGACACGCTGCACGACCCCGGTGGCACGACCCTGTTATCGTTAGACACTATCCCAATTATTGACACGTACACATGGTTCCACCGTCCCTTGCACCCTTACTGAATCCTTGCCTCCTTGCCAAGGAAAACCGGACGACGGGCCGAACGGATTAGTGTGATACCGGTAATGGTATCACGCACTGCAGATGGATAGTTTCAATCGCCCGCTTTCGAACAGGCTCCGAACTCGGGCGCTGGTCAAGGAGTTCCTCGGACACCATTGGGCCACCGACGCATTGTTGCCATTGTGGTGTTTGGTATAACGAGCGGCACAACATCTCACCGGCCGTCGGGAAACGGCGTCGGTGACGGTGCGTATAATGAGCATGTTTCCAGCTGCGAGTGTTGGACAGTTTCCTCCTCTCTGCCAGTGTTTGTGTGTCTGGTGGAAAGGCAAGACAGTGATTGTAATAGGTAATAGCACGGTACACAACGCGCCACGATTATAGACAGGCTACGGGACTCCAGCTTCCACGAAGCTGAGCAAAGAGAAGGATCCATTCAATAAACATGCACCGCTCTCACTCACTCACACGTACCGATTGAGGTTTCGATCACGCCGCATCCACACATTGCGTCCTTTTCATGCAACCAGAATTTAATTATTCCACATGCTGATGTCAGCCATTTCAAGTGGACAGCATGACACTCCGGAGCAGTCTTGTTTCGGTCGCATTTTGCCAAACCTTGTTAACGGTTCGAAGACATATATGAAATCTGTCAACTATTGCGTAAGTCGATCGGTTGTTGATCGCTTTCGAGATAGTTAATCGACAACGATGAAGCAGTTGCTGACCAGGAACGAGCTTACGAAACCTTCACCACTACCGAACATTTAGAGTTTTTCATGGGCCCCTACAAAAGTATTGCGATAAATGTAGACTCAGCTAACCAACATCCCATGACAGTCAAAAAAAGAGTTTCCCTCCTGTTTACACCGTTCGAGAGGAAGATTTATCTACGAAAGCTAGTGCAATCTCCATCTCTGTATCTCTCCTTCAAACCACATCGCCGTCAGCAACAACCAGCCCTCCAGGGGTCACGGTTCTATTTCCGGAAGTGCGCTGCCGACGTGTTTGTAAGTGTAATTTCCGCTCCACGTTTACATTGTACGCCGAACAGTGCGCATCCTTTGGGGACGGGCAACATTGTTGGCAAAACAACATAAAATCCCACCGGCAACACAAACAGAGCGTGCTGCGGAGGATTGTATGCGCGTGCACATGTATTTTTTTCACACATTGACTTTTAATCTATGCCACGGGAAAAAAAGGGCTTGGCAGCGAAGAAATACCTCCTACAGATGGAAGCAGCATTCGCGAGTCTTTGCTATCTGGGTCTTCTGGGTCTTTTGCTCATTGCGCAATGTTTTTCGGAGGCCTAGCCGTGTGGAGAATAACAAACCAGAAAAAGAAGGCGGATGAGCGTGTCCTCGCACCAGTCTTTCCCATGTCTTGTCGGGGGCGCTTTCTTGGCACGCTCCTTTCGGAAGCTTCTCGGTAATTTCCTGCCATCCCGCTGTTTCTTCCCGGCAGTCATTCGTGCATCCCTTCCAGCGAAACGTCAACAGACACCTTCACAACCGAAGCGGGGGGTGAGCGTGACGGTCGGTAGGACCCACCCGGGGGTCTGGTGTGGGTTTTCTTTCCTCATTCAAAGCTAACATTACATCATCTATCCGGTGCTTTTCTCGCTAATTTCAGTGCTTTCGCCTGCGTTGGGATGGCGTACACAAAATCCGTATTCCATTTCGGGGAATGAAAGTACCCGGGGTGCTGGAAAACCCCAAACACCCTTTACTAGGGTTTTCCTTATTCTTTTTCGCTTGTTTGACGGAAGAGAAAATTAATTGGAAACGCACACACGTGCCATCGAGGAGTCTCGATCTAGAACGAGACGGCGTCACCGTACGAGTCGCATGATATGGCTCGGATGGCGGTTGGTCGGAGATTCTCTTTTTTTCTGTTTTGTTTCAAAGGCAGCGTGCGGGTGTGACTTACCTTCGTCGGTGTTGATTCTGATTCTCTTCTGAAAGGAAAACATGTTGCACGCCAAGTGAAAACAAAGCCAACCGCAATGTAGAAACACGCCCCCCCCCCCCCTCCCCCCGGAAGACAGTCCTTTTGAAATTGATCCACCTAGTGACATAGGAAGGAAAAGATATGGTAAGTCGTACTCGTCAAAGATTAATCGAACGCTTGGCTTTTGATTATTTGTGTTTGTTTTTATCGAGATTTCAGATCTGATTGATTAGATGAGTCAAAATCGCTCGAAACCGGGAAGAAGTGAGCCATAATTATTTGTATCTAACTGGCCACGATTGAACCTCTTTTTGTTTTGGACTTCATACCTTTGCTCTGCTCTGCCGACATCTATCCATGGGTGAGTAGGATATTGTTTATATTGTACCCGTAGAAGTCTAGAAGAATTGAAAGCAAAGACTCGAAATCACGCATTGTAACTACACTAACAAACGATTCGTGGTTGATCAGGATTCTCTTAGCACATGCCGATCACGGAGCCAATTTTCCATTGTTCCAACAGGAGCGATGATGTACTCATTGTGATGTAAGAAAGAGAACGTTTTGAATACTGAAAGAAAAAGAGAAGAGTAGGATTCCACATTAGTGCAAGATTATTTTAGAGGAAAAAGATAGATGAACTATTCTGCAATTTGGTCGCATTCGCAGTATCTGTCTCGAAAAATAAATAACATCCCATCCATAACCACGTATGCTAGAAACGCATGGAGCTTAAACAATTTTAACAATGAAAAATAACATGCGCGTCTCAGTTCCACAGTGTGCGCATCTGTCATTTCGACAGCAAACACACGAAATAGTTCAATGTTTGCATTTTCCAACGCTCAGCACTTCTAGCGAACCTATTCCTCGGCTCATTAAATGGAAATGCGCTGCCACCCTTTGGGGACGCGTCGCTTTCTTCAGGTGGCGCGAAATGGTAACGTGCAGACGTCTTCATAGTTCAAACGACTTAAGACGAACACCGAACCAGCTAAAATGCCCCAAGAGGTACAGACAGAGAAAGAGTAGCGATTATTCTGCAAGCTGAAGGTGACGAACAGTTGATGGGAAATGAGACAAAGGTACCTTGAGGGCAGGATGAGCCAAGAACTGAAAAAGAGAGATGCGTTCATGGTGAATATGATTAATGAGAGAACCCATCGGCTGATGCTGTTGCTTTCTTTTGCCAGTGCCTTCGTAAGGGATGCCCATTTTTGACGGTGGGAAAATGAAACTTTGTGTTTAGAATATGCAACGAGCAGTAACAGAGTGCTACAGTATTGGGCAGGGTAAACCCACTCACACGCGCACACAGGCGAAACAAAGTTCAAATGGCTGACGGGGGAACGTGTTGTCGCGATTCGGTTCGAAATTTCCAAACGTCAAGAGTAATGGGACACTAATTATGGAAAATTATTCACAACCATGACACCACAAGCTCTCTCTCGCTCCCTCCCTGTTTCCCTTGACCTGGAATAACAGACGAACTGTGCCTAAATTCTGTAGGATTGCCTTTTTAACATGGAATACTCAGGAAGTGATGAGTGTGCTCGGCACGAGCTGATGTTTGCTACCTCTGATAATTGCAAAAGGCACTATTTTGTAAACTTCAGGATGACCATTTTATCACTTATAATTAGGAGCTTACTCTACTTGCTTGCGGGATGCTTGTTGCAACCGATACCTTAAGGTCGCAGATACCGTTTGCATTCAAAAATAGGAGATTTTGATCGCTTCAAAATTGGGCTGCGATAATCATGCCTAAGTTAAGTACAATTGAGCTTTCTACAGATGACTACATACTAGCGGGCATGAATATCTCGGAATGTAACTAAAGGCCGAGCACTAAAGAAGTTTGGTCAAACGCCTCGACTTACTATCGTCAAATAATTGTACAAACAACCAGGCGCCTCCATCGATCATGCTGGAATTAGCAGTTGTGAACTTTTGGTTGCATTAGTTTGCATTCGTTTTCCATCAGAAATCGATTCGTAAGTATAACCCCGGCAACAATTGAATGGAAAATTTGTCGCTCCTTTTTCGTTAGTTGTCGCATTACATCACTCCATGTTCCTCACAATGCCTCAAAAAGGGAAGGAATGTTATTTTCTTTTAGTTTCTTCTCTCCTACTACTCTTCGATTTGAGGATTCGACTTGTAGGAAATGCACCAGCAGCGAATCCTTCCCACAAGCACAATGCATAATCAGTGGAGAGGAAAATTGATAAACGCTGTGGAGGATTTCCTTTGAAACTGTTTTTTATTCATCAAATCCTCATAACATCCTTTTTCCTTGCCGGAAAAATAGCTTCGAACGTGAAAGCTGGAAGCGTCTGGCTGGAGTGACTCTCCGACCTGGGAATAAAAATGCGGTTTCACCTTCCCGACAGGGAAAAGGTCCACCCAGCGACAATGTGCCCACCGTGCCGGAAAGTCAATCAATGACGTTCGACGAACTCTCATCTTCACCCAGCCAAGCGAGGACGTGATGCCAGTGCATCCGATTGCCGACGGCAACCGTGACGGTGCAGAGATGCAAAAGGACAATCGCGTGGCAGGTGAGTGGCGCATCAAATGAGCGGCCCCAGCACCTAACCGATTTGACGACGGACGCTCCTAAATAGGTGCATAGCTGAGTGGATGCCGGAATCCCGCTTCCAACGAGTTCCATCGTTTTCCGGTTCGTTAAGCTCACTTCTGGAGTGCTAGGAAATCACTTGATGATGTACTTTACCAGACACCATCAAGACATGTTTTGTCAATATGTGATTGGAGGCGTGATTTTCCATTCCCCTTCCTAATATTTATCTCTCCCAGCCATCGAGTAGATTCCAATGAAACCACTTCTACTACTGACACACAACATATTCCATTCCCTCGCATGTTACCAACTCAATTAAAGGGACCCAAATGGAAACATATTTTCGAAGAATCAATATTCAAGTCATAATTCAACGTTGAGCCACGAAAGCCGCCCAACAGTGGATGGTACCATTTTTCACTTCTTTCAAAACTGTCAAATAAGCCACAGCTTTCGAGCGGACATGATTGAACGCTTTTTAAACCAGGTTCCATTCTCATCAATCATCGAACCCCTTAACCATAAATCGATTGCATTCTGCTCAGTAAAATCGAATCAACTAGCAATCGATCGTGCTTTTCGAACAGTGAAACGATGATCCGCTTCAAAAAAGAAGAAGGGAACGAAACCAATATCTTCATATGATGCGTCGTGCACATTTAGTTCCGTAACCTCGTAAGTATATGCTAATGTCCCTTGATAAACTAGTAAGTTGTCAACTTACGCACATATTTCACCAACTCGAAGACTGTCAAATGCAATCCACCGACTCTTCCTATACATATAAACATTGTGAAAAGCTGAGCAATAAGATTTGTTTTTCAGAATGCGAGCAATTGTCGAGCGGTGGCCATTTTTTCCTGGAAAAACCACGCTGATACCCGTAAGTAATATAAAAATGTTATTATCTGATGAGTCTCTTTGATAAATAATTTCTGAACGTCAAACTAAGCAATGCTCTTGAAGCTACTACGCTGGTGCTAGCAAAACACTCAAACACAACTATGAAAGTCAAATAGAAACATCAGATCAATTCTCTAGTCATTTGCGCCTTGCGGTTGCTAATATTATGTGGTCGAATACTAACGATAATTCTCAGCCGGGATATTATTGTATCTGAGGTACTGTTTCTCTGACGGCAACCACAAGTCCTTTCAGTTAGCAAATTCCACGTCAAACAACATTTCACAGAATGTTTTATGGGTGGATATTTATGCTCTAAAAATGCTTATGATTTCAGCCACATCATTCTGGAAGTGGAACATAGACCGCAACAAACTGCATCGAGGCCATTGAATGGTGCCACCATATGTTTTCCTAGCCCTAGCCCTTCGAGCGTGCCAAGATTCTGTAATGTTCTGCTGAACGGCTCATTGCCCGCAGAATGTCGCTGCAAAACTCATTAAAACAAAGGAACGGCTGGTATGTGCTGTCCTTGGCCCTCAGCTTGGCAGCTTCGGTATATGATCATCCCTATGCATTAGCTGCCGCTGCATGTCGGGCGTGAGTGTCCGAACAGTGTGGACTTGGTAATGATTTCGCTCCTTTCTAATCGGTGCCGATGGGTCAAAGTCAAAGCTGCTAAACGGCAGTCTGACCACCATCGGAAAGGGGAACGAGGCGAAGTAGGCGGCTTTTCTGCACGTCACTTCATTCGCTGCTCAGTTCGGTTTGGGGAAATGCCCCAAGTTTTACGACTGTTGAATGAATCTAACTGTTCGGCTGGTGGCATTTGCCTAATTCAACAACGATTATCACATTAAAATGCAACCGAAATTATGTTCACTCTTCCTCCGAAACATTGTTCACAAATTGGATGCCTCCATAAGGGTTTTATTGAGTGCGACTACGCGAGCTTTCATACAATGAACTCGATGCCACATTAAACGACGAAATAAAAACTAATTTCAAACCTACTTCAAATGTATGTATGCATTAGGTACACTTTGTTCCTTAATCCTTTTGCTAGGTTAATCCTTGTGTTAAGTCTTCATTACATTTTTCATGCTAGATGTCATGAGGCAACCTTCGTCGAAGAAGTTAATTGCGACGCGAACATGACGGCACCGGACCAGGGAAAACCCATTATTTACCGTAATTTATCAATCTCCAAAGGACACCGAGGCAACCCAATCAGAAGGTGCCAGGACTCGTCTTAAGTTAATTGCAAATAATTTATTCCCATCCCGTCTCAGGTGGCCGGAATTGAATTCCGGGGCAGGAACGCGGACAAACGGTGCACTGGACGTCGCAACGTTTCATCTGTCCTTGCTCTGGATCCGGGCTGTGGAAAAACGCAGCCACGTGGAGGTTGAGTGTGAAATTATGAAGTTTCTAATTGAATCAGTCATTTTTGCATAACCACAGCGAGCCCGAGTTCCCGGGCTGGCAATGGAAGATAGGCCTTTGCCCACCTTCGGCCAATTTTCCGAGAACAGCATTTTCCATTTATTCCTTTCGATCAAGGCTGCCGACCAGCGCAAGAACAGGCATCTCTAAGGGGTTCATCTTGCGATGAATTAGTGCCGTATATACGCTGGACCATCTTGGACTTCCATAAAGCACTGTGTCGTGTGGAAATTGGCACGAAACCTTAAACTAGAGTGGAAGTCGATTGCTGAAAATTGAATTAAAACGATTCAGAACGAACCTAACAGCCGCCGAGACGCACTCGTATCGCAGCGACCCATCATCGGCCATCCGGGATGAATGAGCACCCGAGAAAGCAGAAAACCTGAATGCTTAAAAATTAATCAATTTAATCTCAAGCAAATTACTGGTTTAGTGTCAGCCTGGACCTCTGACATATCATTCATATGACATAAGACTTCCCTCCGGTGTCCAACGAATCACCATTCGGATTTGAAAATGGTGGAAGGGGCACAATCTACAAATCTTTGGTTTTTAATGTGCAGGCAGTTTCCTTAGAAACCTACTCGTTTTCGAAGTCAGTTCGGAAGTATAAGGAACACATCCGAATGGTTCGTGTACTTAATCCGGTATTTGTTTCTTTCAATTCTGTTGCTCAGCATTTCATCACACTTGCAGTATGATATGAGTTTTCAGTTATTGTTGGTTCGTTCAGTGGATAGTGTTCGTTCAGTGGATAGTGTTCAGTGGATAGTGATAGCCCTTCGGAGTCTTCCTTTATAGTTACAGTTCCATTAGTAAATACTCACTCGAAAAAATCTAGGTGTTCTTAATGGCTTCTAACGGAATTGAATTCAACTGCTCTAATAGGAGTAGAGGAGCATTTTATGTCTTGTATAGTTAAGGGTGACTGAGGATTAAGGGTGGCTGTGGAGGAAGCTTTCGACATCATCCTGTTAGCCATACAACATCTTTTGACACCTTTAACCCAAAGCTTTGACTATTTTTATCACTGGTCACAAAGCACTCTACCGGTTAAGTGCTTACACTTGGCAAAGCCGCAGGAATGGCCACAGATACCTAGACTACCGGGAAACATGAACCGTTTGTTGGGAAACAATGTCTCTCCTGCTCCTGCCCTTACAATATTTGGCTGATGCGTGTTTAGAAACGGAAAACTTTTTATGGCACATGAAATGAAGAGCTGTTTCTGTTGCTCTAACGTTCAAAAGGGCGGCACTCTGTATCGAATGGCTGACTCCAACACAGGTTCAGGTGGCACGGAAGTCTTGCTGTGAGAGAACTTTCAGGTACTGCTTCACAAAATTGCCTGCATTCAAGGAACCTGTAGGTTCTTTTCTACTTCCAAATGGGCTGCTTCCGATAGTTGGCCCGTTGCATCCCTTCGTGACCCCCGTTCCACGAATGCACCACACGAAACATACGTTGTTTGTTCAAAAAGTAAGCTCGAGGCTACGAACAAAGGCGGGAATTTGTAGGTGCCACTACACGACTTACTAGTGTGAGTCAAGGCACGTCAAGGTTATGTGTGCATTGTACAAGACTTCCTGCACACTAACTTTCACACGAAAGTTTTGTCGCTATTTGCCTTCTGCACCCTTTGACCAAGACCCTAGGTTGAGAGAAAAAATATTTAAAACTCTTCCCACCCACCCCCCTGGGTGAAAGGTGGGCCGGGGAACAAATCGGCCTGCGATGAGGGCAAATAGTTCATATCCGGTTTAAACAAACCAAAGGGCGCTTCACTTGCACTAGGTAAGCGTACAAAAAAAGGACAAAGAGACCGGGAGAAAGAGAGAGATAGAGAAAGAGAAAGAGAGAGAGAGAGAGAGAGGGAGAGAAAGAGAGAAAGAGTGTGAAAGGGAACAGCACGTTCGTTGCTGACACTATTGATGAGTGTCCTGGGAAATGTTCATACCAGCTGGAACGGCCTTGGAAAGCATTTAGCCAGGTTGCCTGCCTGGCGGCCACACCAGAGTCCCTTTTACTGTACGAACCACTAGCCAGGTGGTGGTTTCGGTCGGGTCTCCGCAAGCCAAGGAAGCTCAAGAACGGTAAAGTCTTGTTCTTTTCCGCATCGTTCGCCAGAGCCGACCTGACGGAACATGACGCCCCAAAGACTAGATGCTGCTACAAGGTACGGTGTGCACGTGGGGGGACGTAGTGCATGCAAATTATATCTCACACGCTCCACAGGGTCAAACATGGTTTGTTCATTGAATAAACATGGTTTACAATTACCCTCCGCTACCTTTCTAACCTCTCACCGTAGTGCGATGAAAAACTTGAATTATTGCTTTTGTTTGTTTGCACACGTGGCTGGTAGGAGTCTTAGATGCCTGGTATGTTTCTGCAAATATGCGAACTAATTATCCAATGCTATTCTCGGTAGTTCAATGAAGAAGCTCTTTAGGAAGTGTTCACCTCTTAACACTTTGGATGTGTCTTAATTGCTAATCGTTTAAATTCCTTTTAACGCAGAACAAATGTCTTCATTATTTAGTACTGTCTCAATTAAACGGCTGGCTTTGAGTAACTACTAACACAAATAACATGCAAATATTGAAAACTATACCACATACTAACTGATAACAGGATTATGAAATATGAACAACTTCACTGCTGACTTTAAAGCATTCCATCGTCCCGTAGTTTGTAAATCTCTGAGAGTAGAAGAACTTAATTAGCATAACATGTTCAGCCTCCATTCTGCTAACCAGCTGTTCGTGAGTGGGTCGGTCTGCCACCAACATACCAACACTATGATAAACTGTTCGAATATTACTTCACTCAATTGTGTGGACATTTTGTCTTTCCTTCGGTTGGAAACATAATTCCAGCGTCCTGGGGACGCTCAATGGGAGCGCTGACAAAGTGAGCAAACCCTTCACATCAAATCCCCTTTTGTGTCCCGGGAGGAACGCTCACGGAAGTGTGGATCGAGCCAAGTCTAGTATGTGCCTATAGGGACATGAATACGCCATTCCTCTTTGGGTATTTGTAATTTGAAAGCCGGATCATAAAATAGGAACAAATTGCTAATCGGAACACGGTCGAACTGTATGCCGAAGGATTGTCTGGCATTGAAGGAAGAATGGCACAGTAACGGCGTACACAGCCACACACGAAGAAATCATACTTTTAGATGGGCTATTTGTCAAGGCGCTTCCACTGTTGGCTCAGAAAAGCTCAAAAGCTCCATCGCCCCCCACCAAGGCTTTAAAGTTTTAAGTCTTTTGTTTAATTTCCGTTTATTATCCTCACTGAATGGTTCCTTCTGCCAGTTTTGCCGGGCGTGTCCTTTCTCTTTTGCAGCATGAAACAGTCCCATCGTACGAAGAAAGCTTCGCAGACGATGGTAATTAGAAAGGACACGCAGCCAGCTTCATGTGAGCCACATCTACCGCCATTCAGAGAAGTAGTCGTCAGGATTGTGACTAGATTTCGATTTCCATCGAATGGAAATATTAAATCGTCCCAAGAAACTCTGTGCACTGAGAAAAAAACCAACAGCAAACGCTTTAAAGTGGATTTCATGGTGGGGGAGAATGTTTCACATTTTTCAAACACCTACAGCGTGTATAAATTATTCATCAGGCAAACTTGTGACGTGCGATGCGACGAAATTCATCAGTAAAGGATAATAATCACACATTTTTTAAACTTAAAATAATTTATTACAAAATTCACTTTCAAACTACTCCACCCTTAGGTTGCTTTTCATCACCAATACACACACACGTCGGTATCCTTTTGCCAAATCGCACCAACATCACAGCCAACACATAATGCCGCTTTACATAATGCGTTAGAGAGTCAGACCGGTTCTAGCCTAATCTATTTTAAATGATCCTCCCATCGTGTGCCCGTCCCGCTCAAGACCGTGATAGTTCGCCGGGTTCGACAGAGTTATGATGGAAATCTCTAACGGGAAAAGTATGACTGAAAATGCACAAAAGGTTTGAGATAAGCACACTTTTCAGCGTCGTCCCGACACTCGCTCGATGACGTCCTTTTTCACTAGCCTTGCCTAGCCTTAAGGACTTGCTAGCTTCGTACAGTGTTGCCAACCAACTGTTGCCTTCCTGCAGCGCGATGTAATGTAGCTGCAGACTGAATGGAGGCAGAAAAAGAAAATGCAAAATGAACTCCGAATAAAAAAACAACAACTTTCCTTTACTGGAAAATGCTACTTCTTTCATCGATTTCACGGTTCAAGCTTTCCACAGGTTCAACCCGAGCGAAAAGCGAATTAGGATGCGAGAAGGTGGAGGGGTTTCTACTTATCCAATCCAGTTAAAGCGAGTGGCAAGGATCACGGTAAAGGGTCAACCCTATGCTCCGTCGCCAATCGACCGCACTGCCCGCAGGACAATGGGCCGGGTTTTGTTTCACATCCGGTTCACTGAACCGGACACGATACCGAGAGTGAAAAATCTTCGTCCATCA
>JAOEFI010005569.1:0-34485 GCA_034621735.1 Anopheles plumbeus | reverse complement strand
CCCCCCCCAAACAACTTCACTGTCCGTCCAGTCAATCATTCACATAGCGCCGAAGCTGAACTACAACAATTTGAACGTGGAAGTGCTCCGTCACTTTGCGCGCCTACAATCACGGGACGATCAGGGTGGGATCCGCACGAACACGACCGTATGTCTTGGCAAAATAGCCCCACATCTGCACCCGCAGGTAACTCTTGAATTATTGGAATATCGATACCAGTTAGTCATGTGATTGTTTTTCATTTATTCTGCTTTCCATCACAGGTCCGACAGCGAGTGTTGGTGTCGGCGTTCATACGAGCAATGCGCGATCCATTCCCACCATCACGAGTTGCTGGGATACTGGCCCTGGCAGCTACACAACAATACTTCCTTTTGAATGAAGTCGCCATACGTATTCTACCCACGCTCTGTCCGCTCACAATGGATCCGGAGAAGTCGGTACGCGATCCAGCCTTTAAAACGATTCGAGGATTTCTCGGCAAGCTCGAGAAAGTATCGGAGGATCCGAGTCTGCGCGAGAGTATGGGTATGTTTGTCACTTAGCGCAAAATGTGGCCTAAATGTTAAAAATGATTATTTCAACAATGTCAATCTTCTGTTTGTTTTCAGAGGCGGACGTACACACGGCGACGCCGTCTCTGGGAAATGCCGCGGCGACGTGGGCCGGTTGGGCCGTTACTGCCGTAACCGCCAAGTTCTACCGGAGCCAAAGCGACACTGCTCGACCGAGGCCACCATTAACGGGTAAAACATTGAGTAAACCTGCTTCGTTGGGTATGTAGCAATTTGCTCTCTCACACCAGAATCCCTTTACACCATTTGCCATCCTGTTCTCTGAGCCACTCGAAGCATTCCCTTCAGGCACACTGAAACTCACCTAGCACAGATGCGTTCGACAGCATGTTTTGATTCATTCGCATCCTACTGGCCTACAGACCACTGGATCCGATGCATTCGTAAATCTTGGCAACTTGCTGTGTGCTGTGTTTGAATGCTCTAATTCACTAATATGATACCATCACGTTTAATGCGCTATCAGAACGTAGCAAAATAGATATCTTGTTCAATAAATATTTCGGAAGGAAAATAGCTGTTACGAACGCGCGAACTTGGAACAATGGACTCAAAGATTTGTCTGAATGCCACTTTGCCACTTGAATAGTCAAGGCAGAGAAGTCAGCGACATGTTGTTGATACGCAACCTTTTGTTAGGATACACGTTTATTGCACATCTGCAAAATGTTCCGAGCAAACATACAGCGTCAGATTTTAATGGAACTTCGATCGTCTCAAAGAATCAAAATTACAATTACTTTTTCTTCAATTCGAGAATGCAGTTTTGCTTGGCAGTATGGTTAAATGTAGAGTCTGTTCTTGTGTTCTTTCGGTATCCCGAGTGTGTTAGATTCTTTTTGTTTCATTTTCGAATTCTATATTCTGCTAAAATGTAAGTAAACAGGACCTTTTTGGCATTCATTTATGAAGTTATGCATCAACCTGAAAGAATACAATAGGTTTTTAAAGTAACCTAAACCATGTGATTCTAGTCTAAAATTCGTACAGACTTTACTCTTCATTTTCCATCGTTAGCTCGTCAAGTTTTCCTTTCTTTTTATCGTCACTTTGAAACGATTACATGTCGTATTCACGCGAACGATCTCAAAATATATGATTAACATGGTGAGCATCTGCGTTTACTCGTAAATGCATGTTGTTCATTTTCAAGCTCATTGAGCAGATTTCCATCTGTCGCGGTCCATGCCCAATTGCTGTGCATGTAAACCCGGTATATAATATAAAGTTGAATTGGAATCAACCAAATTTAACGATTTTAGGATGTTTTAATGAAATCGTAATGGTTAGTTTGTGAAGTGTATTTTCGTGTTTTTTCGGTTCTTGTGGTTTTCTTTAATTTTGGTTTTTTATTTTATTTCCACATTTAATTCTGATCAAAACCCAGCGACTTATTTTATCGCGTTTTCATATTTTTTTTTCCTTTATCCAGAATATTTGTTGACTCTTCGTGTATTTAATAATGGTGTCATTTCATAAACCATAGAGCAACCATCGAGCAGCAGCATTTCGACCACAACCAGCAGTGTCACATCGATGACTTCTCTCGAGCATGAAAGCGCAGATACTTCGGCCTCGGCCAGCGATTACGGACCAGACAATTGGGACCAAGAAAATTGGGGCGATATGGATGTAAGTAGTAGCTCGACATTAGCACTGATAATTTTACGGGTTAACGTTGGCACCAAATACTTAGTTCTTTTCTTTATCTTGTACTGCTTTCTATTGTCCGTCGCCGCAGACTTCGCAAGATCCAAGCAGCCCAATAGCCGGAACATCCCAGCAGCTGAACCCCAGCTTGACCATGGTCGGCAGCGTTAGCGATGTGCGGGATGGGTGGGACAACGAAGATTGGGGTAGTCTGGAAGAGGACCCGGTAAGTCTACCTTATATGAAAAGCCATCAGTTTTCCATCATGTATTAATGTATACAGATGATATTTTTTTATTAAATAATGTTTGAACTTTTTTGTTTTAGAATGAAACCGAACATAATGCGAAGGATGAACTCAATGAGAAGGACGAAGACGAACTCAATCAGGAACAACAGAAAGAAGCATCAACGTTTAGGACCTCTCCCTCAGCAAACCCTGTTACTGTACCGTCTTCCATCAACATCGACTCCCTGGGAGGCAGTAGTAGCAGCAATTGTACGACCAACAATACGATCACGGACAGAACGGTGAAGCCGAGCAGTAACAACAGTAGCAGCAGCAACAGTACCTGTGCAAGCACCTACACCAGCAACAGCAACAACAACACCAATAACAACCCAATGAACCACAACTCCAGCAGTCCGAGTAAAATGATCGCACTAAAAAACATGAACAATCTGCTCAACAGTACCAGCACTACTACTAGCAGCAGCTGCAGCAGCAGCAGCAACACCACTACTAACAATAGCAACCAACTCACCAGCTGGACCAACTGTAGTGTTGCGGCTGATGCTTGGGGTGAAGGTGATTTCGAGCCATTGGACGAATCTAACGCAGGTTAGTGATTGTAATCTTTGTTCTGTCCATAGTCGTCTTCTGTTGTTTTTTTTGTTAAATCGGGAAACGGAATTTACACTTTGTGAAACAAAAATATAACCAGACGGGTGTTTTTCGAATGTGTTTTCCTTTTCTGTAGCATGGCTGTTGCGCATTCTGTTTACATCTTTTCAATATGTTTTGCGCTTATTTGATAATTTGTGTTACATAATATAGTGATATTACTTTTCTGCTGACTATTGTAGGAAACGCAAAAATGGACGATGCGCGACGGAAACGCGAGGAAAAGAAGGTACAGCGACAGCGTGAGCTGGAAGCAAGACGAGCGGCCCGGACCGGCACCTGCGGAGGGCCGATGAAGCTTGGTGCAAAGAAGATTTAATTCCAACAGCGGCAGCCAGAGGCGACTATGACAAAGCTGGCCTGTAGCAGTGTCAGATTAAACATCAGCAACGGCTTAGTCCATTCCTTTTTATGTAAGACGTTTCAATCATTTGAGCTGCAAGGAGTGTTTCCTACAAACATTAGAAGCGGAGATAAAACGAAAGAGCAAGAACCATAATACGATATTACACACATCTGTTACGGTATCTAGTAATCTCTTAACTAATCAGTAACTCGGCGTCCCAATGTCGTTTATTCTTTGAGCGCAGGATATTCAGAAAACTGTGTATTACAACTCGTTGTCATGTCGATCGAACCCAAACTGGAAACTCCAACTTTGAAACCTTGAAAATTGTTGCCTAAAAGTTTGTTCAGTTACTCCATCCCCTTTTTCCTATTGCTGATAAGCTTGTTTTCATTTTTCGGTAGTTTCACATAAGAGCGAGCCGTTCTTTTATTTTTCTTTATGCTTACTGGAGGCTGTTCTTCTAGAAAAGAAAAAAAACATCTCAGCAGTCACAGCGGCAGCAGGTCGTCTACTATGTTTAATAAATCCAGCCAGTTTTTTAGTCTATTTTTTTCGCCGAACTATCGGCATTCCTTTTTTTTATTCCAACAATAACGGCAACTGGACATAATCTGTCTATGTGCTCCTATAACTATCACAAGTCTTCCATATTAGGAAATACTGACCAGCCGCAAGGTCCGACAACGCTTAGGGTACAAGTGGGCAGTCCGCTCTTTCAATATTTAATTTCAAAACACCCGTGCTGATGCCTGAATGCATGTTTTTCATTTTAAGCTCATGGAGCTGATCTGCTCAGATCTGTGACATATGACATGCATACTATTTCGTTACTTCTTTTTTTGCCGTTTTTTTTTGTTTACTGCTATTCTGCACTCGAAGACACCAGTGGAGAAACGGGCATCTGCCTCATTTGTTTGCCTGTGTCAAAGTTTGGGAAAACACAGTTCCGTATTCACGGCAAACTTTCAACATTCAAAAGTCACTCATCGACTTGTTTTTGATTTGTGTGGAAAACCCAGTTGGATGTCAGATAACACTGGCATTGGAGACGATCTGATTTTGCACTGATATTACTGATAACTCTTCACAAGTAAATGTGTTCAAAATCAATAATTCGTTAACTCGAATAAATCCTTTTTTTTTTTATCTTTCACCCTGGATTTGGATGCTTCGCTGATCGAGAAGAACTTGGTTATTATCGAATATATACATCTCCGGTACACACATTTTAATTTTCTCTCACACATCACTTACTCGGTCTTCGGTTGCCGCTGCAGGGCTCTAATCGAGTCGAGGATCGCAAAATCGGGCCGTCGAATTTCGCAATTTTCTTGTACGTCGTACGTTCGGATCGAACCATATTCCGAAAACATCCGAAGAAGCTGCTGCAATGATGGAAGTACCTTAATTTAAAGGTACATGTTTTTACTTTAGGGTAGTGGTTTAAAATTTTCTAGACTCGTTCGCCTCCTAATGGCGAAACAAACGAACTCGTGCATGCAGCATCTTCCTGTGTATGAAGTTGCTAGTTTGTGTAGGACAGCTACGCGCAGAAATATTTTTAAAAAATAGACCTTTTTTAGGCAACGGTTATAGTTTCGTTTTGGAGCGTCATCATAATGTAAGAATATGTTCGAATAATAAATAAGAATAAAAGTACATTACGTAGGTATTTTAATTTGTACAGACGTAATTTGATGGTCTTTCAAATTTTCGCACCCACAAACGCGAAACGCTGTAACGTGTGGTAATATTCGCAGAACGAAAGAGGCAACAGTTTACAGAAATATTGGCTTGTCATCAACATGGAAATGTAACTTCGATTGTTTGTGAACAGTACGGTGGCATTGCACGTGCAAAGGAGCGCTGTCGTTGTAATATAGTGTTTCCGGTTTTAAGTGTGTGCTAATTGCAGCATTGTTCAATCAAAGCTTAACGCTTGATAGCCGGAACTTCCCGTCTTCAAAAGCACTAACCGATACTCTCCCGTATTTGTTTGCGTTGTCCACAGCACTACAGATATATGGCATTCTGATAGAAAACTACTACGCCGTCGCATGCACTGGGCCACTTCAAATTAGCACTGGTATACGAAACATTTTTATTTAGTACTGGTATTGAAACGCCTACCAGTAGGAAGTGGAGATAGCCTAGAACGAACAAGAAATTACCGTTATTGTGCTCAAACATAACAATTCGTCTATTTTGGAATGGGACATTTAGGGTGTGCCATGCAGAAGATGAGGAATTGCGTGCCAAATAGGCACACACACATGTTACATGAGTCAGAACTGCTGTACCTCGTGGAGCAAAGCAATTGTATAAAACCGTCACCAAACATTCCATAGTGACAAAAATCAACGGCTATCAGTTCAAATAACAGCCAAAGTCTGTTTTATATAATGCTATGAAAGATAACTAGATGTCGCAAAAAAAACATGCAATGGATGAGCCTGCCGAAATTAGGTGCCATTTATTTAAAGATAATGCATAATCTGACAGTCTGACACTCTGCTTGTTTACCCTTTATTTTAGTATACCATGTGTGAACGAAGCAGCTTCCGCTTTACTGGAAAAGGTATAAGCACAGCTGGGTCTGTCCTGTCTTCGGTTGTCCCCTACAGTTATTCGAGCGCTGGGGCCTGTACCATCGAACTGGAATATGGTACAAGGATTGCTTGATACCCGATCGGTAAGACATGACCAGTTTGTGTAGTCTTCCGGATTAGTACTGTCTCTGGATGTTCTTCCAACTCCTACAAACTGCATAGCTTGGACGGTTCCGTGCTGGTAGGCGTAATCAGCTCGAGGGGGTTCCTGTTCGGTGGCAATGTAATGGGGGCGGCGATTGGCGTCAGGCCGGTACCACCCTCCATCAGGCTGTCAAAGTTAAATAAACCATTCGACGGGGTGGAGAGTCCAATGGCAGCGGCCGCCGCCGCCAGCGAATCGTTCCGGATGCTGAGCAACGGAAATTGAGCTGACTTCACATCCAAGCTGTCCGGCCGATGCGGCCGAACACTGGAAGAGCTGCCGTATCTGCTAATACCCCCTGCTATTATCGCGACCGGTGCTTTGCTAGTACTTATCGACGTGAGCGGTGCAAAGATTGTTGTTGGCGTTGGCGTCTCCAGACTATCGCTCAATTCGTTCAAGATCTTCAACCTTAAAAAGAAAGACAGAACTCATGTTAACCTCCAAGACTTTTTCTTGATTATCGGTAGTTAAAGAGGTCGTTGCAACATTGTCAATCAATTTGAGCAACTATGCCACACGTTAAACCACAACACCAAGAACGTTATTTATATCGTAGTAAGTGGTTTTATGAACGATCGATTTAATCATGCACTTGCATCCACCATAATCGTGTTGATACCGCAACTTTTACGTTCTTTAGGTTCCCACAAACGACAACTCTTAAGTTCAAATCGTGCCTTGCGACAACGACGATCGGGTGCGAATTCATCAACTTACTTTTTCATAACTGGAGCGCGAGAACTGGGCGGTTCTTGTTGTAGTGCTTCAGCTAACATTTTTTCTTGAAGCTCTAGATGCTGCTTCCGCGGCTGGTGCGAAAGGTCTTCTTCGGGTTCAGATTTGATCTTGATCTCAATCGGGCTAAGCCTCGCTCGAAGGCGACAGTGGTCACGGTGCGACTCGAGAAGAAACTCTAGGTCATTTTTCTCCTGTTGTAGCACCTGAATTTCTTGGTGCAATGACTGCCGTCTCTTTTCCAGCTGATCGGTCTCGTCCACTAGCTCGTTTGTGTGGTCCTCGCGCCTCCGTCGACACCGTGCCGCCGCCTGCTTGTTTCGCTCACGTCGTACACGTCGCTTCTCCTCCTCCTCCGGTGTTAGGTTCGATGGTTTGTGCGGCCGACGGCCGCCCACATTGCGCCGGTTCGATCCCCCGACGCCCCCTCTAGACCTCCTCTCACTCGTTTCGACCGAGCCACTAAGTATGCCCAGCGAGGACGAGTTGGAGGATCCACCGCCCCCGCTAGCTTTCGCGATGCCCCCGGCGAAGGTCGATCGCCTACCTCGCGAACCTGTGGAGGCCGCCATCGATGGCATAGTTGGCGATCGGTCCAATGATGCGGACGATTTCGAGTCGAGGTCGTCACCAGTGTAGCCGTGCGAGCCGGACACGTGCCAGGAACCATTAGATGTCGAACTAAGCGATTCCTGGCTCGCGTCTCTGTCCTGGCTGTGGTCCTCCATAGGGTACGGCGGTGGCACGAAACCCGCCTGATATGGCAGATTCACCTGCGTGTCGTTCGTCGCCTCCATGAACGTTTGCTCGATGTTCTTCAGCGTGGTTGGCGTCAGAGTTGGTGTTGTTCGAGTTGGGACCCCACTGTGCACCCCTATCCCGTCGAAGGAGGCAAACTGTTTGGTAAAGAAAACAGAGAACAAGATGCATTAGTAAACCTACCAATTTCCCGTTCATTAAGCCGAAACAGATTGGTTACTAAGGACGAAAATTTGAATACTTCTACACTCCCGTTCTATTCGAAATTAGTCAAACCTGTTCCAGCGGCACAGGTCTTGTGAGAAAATTAACATGTTCGCAAGAATCCGGCTCTGCTTTCCGGTGGAACATGTCTACTCGCTTGTTGACAGTTTCGACTTCATATCTCCAAGATGAGACACTTGGTTTCGTGAATATATAAATGGCCCTATATTTATATTTACTGAAACTCCAAGATTTGTTAAAATGGTTCGATGTTTTCAATTACTAAATTGTTGTTTAATGTATTCGACTTTCTAATGACGTTTTATCCAAATCATTCATAATTCCAATTTGACTTGAAACCCCTTGTCAGTGTAGTGTACCACGCTTACTGTCTCGCGTGACATGACACTATAAATTCTCAGGAAAGGGCATTTTTTTCCTTGATCGACCAGTCGACTTGAGTGATCAATGTGCTTGTGTGTGTAGGCGCGTTTCCATGCACGTTTGCATATGTATTAATATTATCGTAGGCCGAGTTGAAAATGTATCATTTATTTTTAAAAGTGATTAAATCGCCCATCCGGCGCCCCTCTCTATAGCAAACGGTACGCGCATCGTGTGAAGATACCTCATAACATCACCCCCTTTCTGAACAACCACTCAACCCTAGCCAATTCCTACACTCGTTATATGGCAGAACAATATATGTACTAATCATGTGGATACAACTTGGAATCCAGACTTAACAAAGCATTGAACCTGGCGAAATGAAGTAGGCCTTCCACGAAAACAAAAACCTACACACATCTCATCTAGCGAAAATAACGAACGAGAGAAAATTTAAGAAGATGCAAAAAATACATAAACCCAACTCAAGTAAGGGGTCCGTCCGGTACACAAATATGACGAAAGGAAGAAAAACCGCGAGACGGGTTCGTTAAAAAAACTCGAATAAGTTAAAGTGACAACGCGCGCGACAACACGTTGAATCTCGAGTTTGTAACTGAACCATTCGAATATTTTCACCACACGCCGCTTGCTCGACGTGTCGTGATTTCAACGGTCAAGTATCTTTTTCCCACTTATCACCGATGTCCCATACTACTATTATTTCTTCCTGTTCAAAGTTCCTGCACAACTTTCCACGCCCGCTCATCGCTTATCACCACCACCTTTCCCACCAACGTCCTCTTTATTAGGTATAAATAAGAAATCGAATCTGCCACCCACCAACATACACGAAGAGACGAAAGAACACCTCTCTCGATGGCAATAGAAATATAGTTACAGGAAGAACATTAAGTACAGGTAAACAGCTCTTTTGCTTTATTGGGTCAATGTGGAAGTTGTCTTTTTTTTCCTCGTGAGCCGTCTAATTTAACATAACATAAAGAACATAAAATACAGGTAAGCAGATCTTTTACTTCGTTGGATCTGTGTCGAAGTTGTCTATTTTTTCCTCGTGAAGCATCTAATTTAACCACCGGCTCTAGGAGAAATTAAGCAACTATAGCAAACGGTGAGGAAAAATTGTAAATTGTAAGTCTATGATTCTTCTGCTCACGTTCGCCTAGCCTAGCCTCATCGACCACCGAGCAATTTGGGAGCAAACGATGAGGCGACGAATGCCTGTCCCGTCAAACAATATTATGTTACGTTATGCTATGATTAAAAAACCAATGAGATCACTCACTGTGGTGCTGTAGTATACAAAATCTCGTTCTGTTTAGCTGTGTCTGTGGATATTATGTTGTGATGTGACCGTGCTGTATCCTAATTTTAGAACAATTACGTTGCATTCTATAAGCCGAGTCAAACATTTCATTTCTCCTGTTTGAATTTCGTTGATATTTTGATTGCTTTGACGATTTCCGTAACGATCACTGGTACTTGGATTGGTTTTTCATATTTATGGCAATTTTATAATACAATAACGTAATTCCTAGTTTACTTCGAGTTCATCGCCATCGATTCGTACGGTGCTCCGCAGTATTCCTACATAACGGCCACAGCCACCGAAATGATGTCGTTATTTCAAAAAAATACTTTCTTCTTTTAACTTTCCTTAAAAGCGAAATAAATAACGTCTCGTGTCCCAACATATCGCGTTAAACATTGAGAACACGCGAAGCTACGCCAACGCCAGTCACCGTGTGTCTCGCTTTGGAAACACAACAAAATCAGGGATTGAAATGGACGATCCAATTGCTGCATCACCCATCAATAAGGATGGCAGAATGGCGGGGAATAATGTGTACCATTGAGAGCGTAATGACGAAAATTTGACGGCCAAATGAACACCTAATAGCCATCGCTTATGTGGGTTGATAGTCCTGATAGGGTCGTGTTTATGGTCTTTTACGTCAGCTACCAAATGATTTTATCAAAAGACTTTAAACTGACCATTAAACCAAGAGAGTGGCATTCACAGTGGCAATCTCTAAAGCCATTTACTTGGGGCGCATTCGTTGCCAGAAGTTTCTCCACGCGCACAAACGCGCTCTGATATAAATAAGCTTTCGTTTCGAACGTGTAGACGGTAATAGTAATGTAAAGTCCGTTCACTGATAAGATGTAACGCCCTGTTTGCTTGCCACTTCCCGCACAGAAGTTAGGTTTTTATAAAATACTGATTCATCAACCGGCCGGCTCGACCGTGTCATTTCCTGGAGGCACAAAGTGAGGGTTGAATAACGAAATTTGTAATCCCAATTAGGAATTTTAAACAAAGCCTAACACAGATGGTGAACAAGGGTTAAAAATCAGCTACAGCCGATGACATCGACGATATATTCTATGCATTATCCAAGAATAGTATTTTGATTTCGGAAAAATGAAATATTTATACCTATTTAGGATGTGTTGATTTGATTTGATTTGATTCTTTAAACAGCAGAAGGTTATTTTTTGTTCAGCCGGTTCTTGTGGTTACAAGCCCACTAAGCTTCCTCAGTAGTCAACTTCACTATGGTGAGCGAAGAAGCTCCGCCCCGTTCACTTAAAAGGCGTACATGACGCAACACTATACTCGCTATAGTATGTATGTGGGCTTTTTGACAAAACAGGCCAACCCTTCCACAATCCCTTCTTTCACACATACACGACACTTCGCTTACAACTCTTTTGCCGATAAATCGATCGAAATACTTACGAGTTTATTTATCGGTGTGAGCGGCGTGAGAGGAGGATTTATGTTGTACGCATTGAAGTAAACATCGTTCAGAAGCACGTTATCATCCCTCGTCATTTGGACGGCCGTTTGGTTGTTGTTTTTTAGATAGGGAGGCGAATGTTGCACAAAAAACCTGCTGAAAATTAGCACTCGAACTTTCCAGTGACTGTTGGCAGTAATTGTCGCACGAGTCGCATCAGTGATCACACACACCCATTAAGCACATGAGCCTAGCTTTTGGCGTTTCGTATAAGGTGCGAGTTATGCATTCCACTGCTTGAGCAAACGAAATCTATTTACAAGCAGGTCGGATTTCAGCACCGTTGCTTCGTTTGACAGGGTAAAAATCACGAATTGTCGGAACACACTGTTATCGGAAAATGATGAAATAGACTGCTGGTCTATTTACACTAACCGGGACGGGTTTCATTCAACTTTGTCGCAACTGCACACCGAACGAAAAGAAACACTAGGATGTCACCTTGGAATGCTGTTTGTTTCCCAGATTTGATTGCTGCAGTTTGCTGTTGGTGCTGCTGTTAATCGTGGATTGCAGGCTCAAAAAGCAACCTTTCCATACACGAGAGGAATTTGAAAGTGATAAGGAATAAGGATAAGGAACAATGGGTGCGATAGGTTCCTGGCGCTCTCTACAGTATCACTCCAACGTGCTATCCCCGCGGCAGTCTTTTATGAACTAAACCACGACGGTGGTTCGACTGGGCATTTATATCGAGAACACAGAGCCCGTTCCATCACATTAGCCATTGGTGTGTGTTATTTTATTCACTCACTCTCGCTTGCCGCTCGCCAAACAGTATACTGGTTTTTGACCGCAGGCGTGATTATATATTCGACACACTGCCGGCTTTACGAAGTCAGTCCATCCATCCGGATGGCGGATACTTTATCGAATGAGGGACCCGGGTCCGTTTATCAATTTTTAAGTGTGTATGTAGCGCCCAATCGGCGCATGCAGTCCAGAAAGGTTCTGAAAAGTTGGTCATAGAACATCGTTCATTGTCTCTCGGAATGATAATGTTGTTCTATTTCCAACTTCTGACTTCAGCGCACGCATGATCTCCATACGTATGTTTCGTACTTGAACAGGCGCCCGTAGAAACTCGAATGGACCAAACATCAAGTTTCAAAAGTTAAAAATGGTTTCTTCGTATACGGCTGAATGCTGGGCTTTTCCATCGTCATGTGAGCACACATACTGAGGGCCCTAGATAGACCGACCAAGTTCGCAGACACGGTGGGAATTCCCCGCAGTTTCTCCAAGCAGCGACACAGTCCAGAGCAAAAATTCCCATGACACACCCTTTCCCCTTTTCCACTTTCGCGCTTCCAACACGTCATTACCTTACCTACAAGCCAGCGGTATTTTTTTTTCTTAATGCAAACTCGGTAACCTTCACTAACGAAGCATCCGTGCACCGCACACTACTTCCCGCTTCTTCTTGTTCTATTCCCGATCCTTCCACACATGGAATTAGCAGAATAACAAGATTGTCACGTGACAATGAGATGAAGGCAGACCAGCCTAGCATTGTTTGCTGCTTGAAATGCAACTAAGCTGTATCTTTCAAAGAGAACTTACTTTAATTTTTCAATTTAATTATGTTTCCTGACTCAAACTGAATTTAGAAATTAAATAGAAAATCCAACAGTATCGGTCATAAAACTAGTTGCTGCAATTTTGAAAACAGTACTGCTGTACTAGTATTCGCACCAAATACTACTAGTAGAACATATGGCGAATCCTTATGGTTCGTCTTCTGTCTGTCTAGCCCCACACAAAATCATGGAGTTTGACAAAATCGATACGGACTCCGTTTTTACCCGTAACACAACCTTATATAGTCAAATTCCTGACCGAGATACCCTGCAGTATATTTTGTCACGTATAAAGATAGGTTTTGGATGGAGCCTCATAGAAGCGTCTACTACGTAGGTGAGTAAGTGCAGTGCAAATTGAATAAGATTTGATAAGATGGTAATCGGTTTTAACAACATTATTTAACAACCAATGCTGCAAGAATATTACAACACAAGCTGCGGCGTGCTCGCTTGGCACAGACGAACGTGAGCATTGACTTCTACAAAGTATTTGTTTAGACATGCATTGCTGCTACATATCAGCAGTGTTAGAAAAACCCTCTTTCACACGCGTTCCCACGGGTAGGTTTTTTGTGATTATAAAACTTTCAGCCTTATGGCCTCAATAGTCTGATTAGCAAGAGGTGCCGTGCACGTCTAGCTACCATATGACCAACCATAAACAAGATCAGTAAAAACGTAGAACTTGGGAAAACTTCACATTTTTTAAAGATTCTTCACAGGTTCTTCTATCATATTCGCCGATGATGGCGGGGGTGATCGTGAAAGTGTTTATTCTCATTCGCTCGCAACATGTCAGTCTAATTGAATAGTTTGAAATCGAAAACAATGCTTTAGTACTGCTCTAAACTTTTCAAATGAAGCTATTGAAGTGTTGTATTAGCTACAAAAAACTAACCACTCATAAGCATGAAAACCGTTTTTTTGCCAAGCATTGTTGGAAGGGTCTTTTACAACAGACAAAGTAAGTTAAATAAGGCGGCTTGTAGCTCCGCACTGATCTAGCACATGCGCGAAACAGTGAGCGCCATACAAAGAAAGGAGAACGAAGAGGGAGACAAAATGAGATAACATGTGAAAAAAGAAGGAAAACATAAGATAAATGAACGTTGCGGCTGGCCAAAAGCATGCAAAGTGCGGTACACAAACCAAGCCAAAATAGCTGCACACAGCGAATCATCATTTTTCTGCGAATTCAGGAGTGTTATAAACGCGGCGTCACCGCCAGCGCCCCGGGGGATCTGTTTGGCGCTCCCCGACATATCCGGCTATACATGCGCAGCACGACGGTAAAACTACGGTGATCACCACGTCGACGCGTTGTGGCGTAGCGGTAATCAAAATAAACAAAACAAACAAAAAATTGTTTAAATATCGAACGTCATTCCGTGTCGAACGAGAAACCCAAATGAAGACGCTGACGTCATGATACAGTAAAAGCTCTTGAAACTGCGGTCGCTTACTTGAAATGACGATGACGCATCATTCAATGGACTCCTCCCACAGAAGCGCTACAGCGCAACGTACCACGGAACGAAAACAACCTGTCGAAACGAGCGTGAGCAGACGGAGCATATATATGCCGTACTTTTCACAATTCTCTTCTTCACTTCTATTTCAACACAGTAGCACACACACTAGAATACGTGGGGTGACTCGCCAATCAACCGACGTACGTTGTACAAAACCGAGTTCGCCCCATCTCCTATTTTCTCTTTCTCGCTAGACTTCACAAAACAAGTATTTGGACCAATAGCAACCGCGTATGACGATATCGTGCAGTCGCATCATTCAAACAAAGCTTCGCAATTCCGCCAAATTAAGAAAACAAATATGCGACCTAACACATGCATGTTTGGGGTATGCAGAAGCAGCTTCCAAGCCACATACAATATTGATTAAATAAACTAGCGGACGCTACTCGAAAAATATCGAAAAAATCTTCTTTGATTGTTACACATTTTTTAGGGCGTTCAAAATCTATGCTACATTAATTTGGTTGTTTCCCAAATCCGTTCAGATTGCTGCCACGTATCCATTAACAGCTGGTTAAAAGCCAATTTAAAAATAAAAAACGAGGGGAAAAAAACATAAACACAAACTGGTAATTACTAATAATTTATCATTCTCTTCACAATCAGAAAACCTGATGAATAAAGGTTTTGTGTGTGTATTCGTCCAACACATTCTTCAACGATGAGTCCGAGCGTTGCTCAGGGATACCCCTCTTCGGCAATAGCCTGTTTTCCACCTGGTGTGGCAAATATTGGTCGTGCTATGAAAAGATCATTTTTGGCTACGTGAAAACGCAACAAATTGATTTCACGACGAATCGGCTGTCAGCCTATCAGTAGCAAAAAGTTTCCGTTTTCGAAGCGAATAGCTCGCAGCACTAGCGCGCACTTCAGCGTGTCAAAAGCTCCTCGAATCTGTCAAAAGTAAGCTTTTCATAGTACGACATATTTTCCCTGCCAGATAGAAAACAGACTAATAGAAAACAAGAGCATTTTATGTGTAACGCAAGGTTGTAAAATGAGGTATTGCTATTGTGTATTGTGTACTCAAAACTATGAAATGACAGATATATGTTTGACGTTTACCGTCATCTTCGCACCGCTTGGCCACACAATTCGCAGCAGCTTTGTTCTTTGGCAGTGTTTGTGAGATGTTTGCTGTCAACTGTTCGTGCTGTGCTAGTCCCGTTTAACTGCACTTCCTGGGAACATGGGAAGCGATGTTCAGATCTGGTCGGCCATTAACAACAAACAAAAAAAAACCGGGTCTTACGTTCTTCAATTAGCTTGTAGACTTTTTGATGAACTCAGTAAACCCGTTGAAATTTCAATTTGACTAGCACACCCCTGTACGCTCTTCACAACGCAGTCCAGCGATTCCGAAAGGATTTGCATGAAGTAGAGACAAAGGTGAGTGCATCGGATCAGTGACTTATTGTAGACATGGGCAGGTTGCGATTGTTCAAAACATCTGAAGCGTAAGCACATTTCTTATGATACCAGTTAACCACTGTGCTGCGCAGTTGGATTAATAAATAACTCATTTATTGAAGATTGCTATGTACTTACGGCACGTGTTATAATCACATTCGATGCCACTAGCGAGGTCCCGTTGATTGATAAATCCAGCGTCTTTGGTTCATTAGAGAGGACCCCTCCGGCCACCGCGTTGCCGACACCATCGCTGGCGGCTTGCGATTCTTGTACGGGCACTTTGGAAGGCTGCTGCTGTATTGCCATATCAGAATGATGGTTACTCGCATTGCTGCTCCTCTCGTTGCTGCTACGACTACTGGCATGACTGCCATTGCTGTCACTATCGTACTGCGAATTCTCGTCGTATACAGTCGAATCGACGTGGCTACTGCGATTTTTCATCGTCGAATGGAATCCGCTTGGTAGAATTGTAACACCTATTTTAGTTTGGACAGTCAATAGTACAATGCACACAGTTCGTCTGTATAGTTTCGTCTCTACTTCGACACGGTGGCAACAGTACAGGTACGATATACGGCAGCTGCTGTCACACAGAAAACAGGTAAAGGGTGCCCTACACGTCCTGCGCACCGTGTTGAGTGACCGTGCTTTTATAACGGTGCTTACCAAAACGTGTGTGTGTGTGTGGGATTAGATCGTTTGAATCATATATATATATATATATATATATACAAGCATTCTGCAACTTCACAAATGAGTGCCTTGTTACCGAGTGTCTTTCTCTTATTGGTTCCGCACTACATTGGTAAAACCAAATGTCAAACTTCAAGAAGGCATCCATAAGCAATCGTGTGATGTTTGTAAACAAAGTGTCAGTAAGTAATTTGGAGGAATCTTGTTCGTGTTCGACTACCACTGGTGAAACAGAACTATACATTTTGACCAATTATAGCGATACCACAAGCATATAAATGTGATATTTGTTCTGTCAAAGCGCCAGTTCCCGTTTTACCCTTGTTTTGGGTTGTTCAATCTCACGATGGCATTTTCCCGAAATGTTGTCACTATGGTTTTAACTTTGCTTGTTGAAGCTCCTCGAAGAGTGAAAATTCGGGCTAACAAATAACCCTTCACTCTGGCTAGCTTGGAGTAGAATATTATTTCGAGGGGCTATGACAGGCCACCTGGGTGCGGTACACAAGGCTGTTTTGCGCGTCATCGTAGAGTTAATAGAGACTTCACGAATACGTGAACGCACAGAGCTCAAACACTTTCAACGCATACTGTTGTAGTGTATTGTTCTTCAGAACGCAAAAGGTGTGCTCAACGGCAATGCGCGAAATCAACAGTAGCACACAGTGTGTTAATACGAAACGTTGGATAGCTCCGTACCGTGTTGTTTAAATAAGTTTTAGAAAATTGGAAAACAATACAAAACGACAGGTAGGCTAGCATTGGATTTCAAAGTGCACGAACACACGCCTGGCAGTTGTAGCGCAAAGCGCGTTTTCGTTTCATCGTTTTTCTGTGAATCAGTTTCCAATACGGATAATCGAAATATTCGCTTTACGCCGGTCAAAATAATGTCATGAAAAATTATCGACAGAAAAAACAGGACAATTTTTTAAATTTAGTTAGCTTGTAATTTTCGACAGGTATGAGTGCAAAATAATGATTAGTAGTTGTAATAGGCTTAGCATTGCGTTCGGCTTCTGAAAAAGGTGTGATGCGAAATTGGAAACATGTGCGTAGTGCGGTCCATCTTAGAACAATACCCTGAATTTGTTATTGTAAATGAGTCGCAGGAATTGATTCATACATTTTTGCATATTATGCATACGCAAAAACAGCATCAGAATGCTTGATGCATTAAGTTAAGGTAAACTTGCGGACGACTCGTATGGTTGTGTGTCGAGATCGTGTTTGCTCTGCTCATTTCAACGTTCGCATGTGTGCGTTAGCTCGATTGGTCGATGACGAACAGTAGTAATTTGCTGCCACCGCAAGCTTGTGCTGTCGTCGCTAGTTCTGGGACAACTATACCGGTGCTTAGGTTTGGACGAAAATGATGTTAGTTGCACGGCAAATGATATTTTCTCAACAACTTTGGTGAAAACAGTGTGGTAGGTTGTTGAAATAACCGATGAACCGTTGCCTCTGGCAGGACGCAACCAAATCGATTATTTTTTCGTCAGCGTCCCAGCACTGAAAAATAGTTGACGTGCGATTTTATCCACACTCAAAATCGCTCAGTTCCGTCGAGTGAATTGTTTCTGGTGTTCCGGGAGACCGTATAGAAAGAGAAAACCGGATATATCAAATGGCTAGAACCAATCGAGCACAGAGCTAGAAAGGAGCTTGCGCCTTTTTATTGCACCTTTAAAGAGTGGCCAGCAACGTCGCTGGCAAAGGAGAAATTGATACTAGAATGTGTCCAAATTATGGTTTTAGCAGATGCTCACCACCAGTAATGGTGGTTCAATGATATGACGATTCTATTAGCATAGTTGAACACAGTTTCGCAACATTGATTTGATTTTTCATGCCGGTCATCTTCATGACTTTCATATTATCAGTATCACCGTGAGCAATATTGCTTCAGATTTGGAGCTTGGAGCAGATACATTTGGGAGACATCACAGCGCGTTTTTGGCGGCGAAAGGTGCTCAAAACCCGGTAAAAATGTGTATTGCTTATTATTGATTGAACGCCGACCGGCATAAAACCTTTTTACCAACGAGAATGTTGAAACACCCATAATTTGCCTCTAGGTCCCACGATTGCCTTCTACAAAATCAGTACCTTGTGTGAACGAGTACGTTTTCAATAGTATAATTCGCAATTCGTATGCTCAATTTTGACTTGAGATAGTGTTTTCAAATATGCTGTCTATCCCGTTTCATTGTCTCACCGTGTTTACTTCCTTAGGCATTACTCTTCGGATTTTAGGTGTGCTGTATTTATGTAATAAAGCCCTGTATGTAAACGGGTGAAGGTAAAGCGGTGGTTCTCAATGTGGTATATGGAAGTGTACGTGCGAGCTTGTGTAAATTGAAAATTGAAAGAGTGCGAAAGGGAAAGAAAACTGAAGGTTAGGCGAAAGTTAGAGAAACAAAATATTAAAAAGCAGACATAGAGACCCAAACGAAAATGAGAGAGAGAGAGAGAGAGAGAGAGAGAGAGAGAGAGAGAGAGAGACAGAACATCAGAAGAGAAAGAAACGCGAAGCAAAAGCCTTCAGACATCGGTCTGCAAAATAAATAAGAAAATAACCAGTCAATTTCTTTTACTCCATAATCGGATGAAGGCAACATTCAAGGCATCGAAACGGTATAAGTAGGTCTAAGGCTCGCTGCTAGTCGAGTCGTGTAGATTGAACGTTAGTGAAATAAAACAAACGAAGCTTACAGTGAAATTTGCAGCTGCTATGGAAACCAACATTAGAAGAGTTTTCCAGTTCAATCTGGATTGTTTTTCATTTTCGTGCGTGTGGACGATCTAGATCACAATCAGTGCGCGATTGTTTGTGTGTGGTCCTGGCATTCGAGGTAGTAGTGTAGTTTTTCCGTTCTAGCAATATTTCTAGAACGCCTTGCGTTCCGTTCAAACCTACATTTTGCTTGTTGCTGGTTGAAGCGACGCAAAACAAACACGAATCGGTGTTAGCCTCATTTGTCACAGTTGCCATTCTCAGCTAGCTTAGTACGTAACGCGTTTTTATCACGTGGGGCATCAACATGTCGTGGATCCTGTCGTGCTGTCATTCATTACAATCAGTTGAGTGCAATAGAAAAGTTAACAACACGCCGAACCTACACTACAGAAAACCGAACTGTACCTGAGACGACCGTACAAAAACAGTAGTGGGGTTCTATACCTAAGCTAAAGGATAACAGTTTTGATAAACCAGCCATATAGTGTGTGGATAGGCAAGAGCAAGTAAGACCATCAAGTAGGAAGGGGATTGGGTGTAGAGAAAAAAAAAAACAGAGCACTAACAGCAGGACAAACCAATGTCCTAATAAACATGGATACAGCATTGAATCCAAAATCGTTCTGTAAGAGTTAAGGGCGACCTATAAAAAATGTTATAAAATGTTGACATTCAACGACAGATTTGTTATTGTTTAGCTTTAAAATGTCAGTTGCATTAAGCGCACAAAATAATTGGCACAAAGTTTGAATCATATGGCTTAGAGCAGTCGAGCGGGTTAGAAAGACGCTTCTAGAGTAAGAAAACAATAGTTCGACTTAATCTAAAAAGATGTATCATGTGCTCTTAAATCTAGAAGAAGATTGGCCGAATGCAGATCCGTCATTAAGCGATGCACCGCAAGCAAAAAAGATAAAACTTGACTTTAGGATCGCCTCGTTCACAAGTTTCTGGTCACAAAAGCGATTACAGCAATGTTTGTAAACATCCGGGTTTTTGTCGAAATGTGGAAATTTAAAAAAAAGGTGAAGATGAAACAGAACTACTTTGGCTTCACATACAAAACGGAACCGTTGTGTACGTTTGTTAATCAGAATGCTGCAAGGAATATAATAATGTGTTTACATGCATCCTATCTACTTGCAGTAGCTTTAATTGAGAATAAAAGTTGCGGGAAGCAGTTGAGATTTGTATAAACACGGTATTATGCCCATACACATAATAACTACCGGAGAGTTACGTCATTCGGCGCTTGCGCCAATGTTCTGCAAATCATCGTTTACGAAGTACTTTTCAACTGTTGCAAATCTATCATCACAAAGTGCTAACGTGTTTGTTTTCCCGACGTTCTGTCACCTCTCAAAGTTGTTCGCCAATTGCCACAAAGCGGACTCCGCATGTCTTCACTATTCATTCATCTGTTACATCGCCGAACCTGCGTGCCTGCCAGATGTGGATGGCGTACGTTTCTTCTGGCGAGAGAGCTGGCGAACAAATTGTGAATGAGTTGACCTATCTCATTACATTAACTAATGCGTCGTCAAGCATCGTTTTACTAAGATTGCTTTGCGTTATTCTGCAGTATCGCATCTATGTTTGCTGTTGTACGTGTAGGTTTCACTTACACGCTGGCGGAATGTTGTCTCAAGTTTATTCACAGGAAAATAATTGATAGGGGAATTTTACGGTCCTGATCGAATATTAGAAAGAAGGTATAAAAAAGCCTACCGAGCGAAAATCATTTTATGATTCACAGTTTATCTGACGAATATACTAATTGAACCAACGTGCACTGGGGGAAAACTATAATGTGATCCTGATATTTTTGTTTGTTTTGATTCTGCTTACTTTACTTGCAGTATAGTCCATATTTCTCACTTGCATCGTGCTGTAGCATTTTTCACAATTGTCTCCGCGAGTTCCACTAATAATTCCATCCTTCGATGCGTAGTATGGAAGGATGCCAATAAGTGATAACCATCGGTCGTGAGACATATGCTTTAGACTGCAGGAATCATCACGTATCACAAGACACTTTGTAACTTTGTGTGTGTGTGTTGGAAAAAGCTACATTGCTATAATTGATGATCGATCTAGTGCATGCTAAACAGTGTCGTTTGCGGTAAGAGTATTAGCAGCATCCTCGAGAGAATGCGCACTCACTAGGGCCGTAGGTACACAACTGAACCTACCTCCTCTTCTACGACGAAACCGTGTATTATCCGTGCCCAAATAGCAGCATTCAGAAACCCCAATTCGTTTTTTCCCATATTCCTCCCACAGTAGCCAATAGTTCCGCGCGTATTGACGCTTCAGTCTGCGTAGCATACTGAGAAGGAAAATTCGGTACGCGGCGGTACGCCAAGTGTGATATGATAAGGTAAAGCACCAAAGTATCCGCTGTTTTGCCTTCATAGACCTTAGGAAACAAACACGTGTGCGAAGTGTAAGAGTGAGAATGTCAAGTGCAACGCAGGACTGCATTCCTCCTCGTGTTGGAGGAACGGGTGACGTAAAGATTGTACTAAAGCAAGAACCAGGAACCTCGCCGAACTCTTCAATTAATCAACTCGATCCGAATGATTCTGCTTCCGGAAACAACGCATACAACCGCCACGTGATAGTCGCCGGGGGCAGTGGCAACGCATCCTCCTATCAAAAGCAACCGTCAGTCTCATCAAGCAACAACCATCCATCAAACAACCGTGCTTTGCGCATGTCGACGTCTTCACCGGTGTCGTCACCCTCACCAACGTCACCGGGGCCTGCGAAACTTAGCAATGGTGCCGGAAAATTCTCCGCATCCGGGTCATCTTGCATGGATGGACAGGGGGCATCCACAAATTCAGCGTCTTCGAGCTCAACCTTCCACCACGCAGCAATGGTGACTGGGCCTTGTGCGGCACCCGGTGCCGCGATGATTGGAGGCGGCAACAACCAGAATAGCAACACGGCCAACTACCACAACTTCATCGGTCGGCTGATCAGCAAGGACAACATGCTGCTAATCAGCGAGGACGTGATCGAGGTCGGCCGTAACTCGTCGAAGTCTCAGGTGGACTTTCACGTAGGCAAAAACAGTTTTATCTCACGAAAGCACTTCATAATACAACACGACATGAACGACGAATTTACGCTCTTCTGCCTCAGCAAGAACGGCGTGTTTATCGATAACGTGTTCTACCGAAAAAGCGGCGAACCGTACAAACTACCAAAACTGTAAGAATGTTAGCGGGTGGGGTTGGTATTTGATTAATTTTCTACCATACGCTTTTATGTTCTCGCAATCACAGATGCAGCATCCGTTTTCCAAGTACAAATATAAAAATCCAGTTCGAAAATCTAATCGATCAGGCGAATAACGGGATCATGGTTGATCTGGACGAGCACACTCCTGTTAAAACCAACACTGGCGCAATGGTTGCCATGCCGGTGCATGCCAGCTCCATTTCGGGGCCGTCGATAGGCGGCATGCCAAATAGCCACCTAGCAACTGGCGGTGGTATCTCCGGTGTCGCCGGCCATCATCACTATCATCGTGATGGCAAGTCTCCGTCGTCCAGCGTGATTTACGCGCCGCTGAAAATTTCGATACCCTCCGAGCATGGCGGTGGCTCGGGCGGTATGATCGGTGCTGGTGACAGTTCCGCCGCTGGTCTACTCGGTGATGTATCGGCACGTGGTCACGCACGAAGCGGTGGCCGTAGAGGTGAGATGCACGGAGGAGTTGGAGGTAGCGGTTACCCGTCGCCGACGGGTACGATCAGCGCCGCGAACAGCTGCCCTACTAGTCCACGGCAGAATGTGCACGATTTTGCCCAATACAGCAGCAACCACCACCATCATCACCACCACCACCACAGCGGACACAGTACAGGCGGTAACAACAACAATAGCAACAACAACAACAACTATTCCGTGAGTGATTAAAAGCGGCCTCTAGTGAAGCAAAGCAACCGTTCAACAAATCTTGAAAACTCTTTTTTCCTTTCTCGTTCCATGTTTCCTTTCATAATACAACTCAACAACAGGAATTTCAAGCGCCGGCAACGCAATCACTGGAAAGTGATAAACCGCCGTACAGCTACGCGCAACTGATCGTACAAGCTATCTCGGCGTCGCCGGAAAAACAGCTAACACTCTCGGGGATCTATTCGTTTATTTCGAAAAACTACCCATACTACCGCACCGGTGCTAACAAGGGTTGGCAGAACTCCATCCGACACAATTTGAGCTTGAATCGGTGGGTTGCAACGTTAAACATTTGTTTCGATTCTCTTCCTTCACGAGCATTACTAAGTTTAACAATAACAATTTCACTGTACAGACCAATGTAACCGTGAAGCTGGTTTATTGACAATCCTGAATGCATTAAAATGTTTCTTTTCCTTTCATTTCTATCTCATTTTTTTTTTTCGTAGATACTTCATTAAGGTACCACGGTCACAAGACGAACCAGGTAAGGGTAGCTTCTGGCGGATAGACCCTTCCAGTGAGTTAAAATTAATTGACCAGAGCTACCGCAAGCGGCGCCAGCGCGGATCACAATGCTTTCGCTCGCCATTTGGCATGCCTCGCTCGGCACCGGTGTCGCCCAGCTACACCGACAATTCGCGCGAAGGTTCACCAATCCACGAAGAGCTGCTCCTGTCGGCTCCTGGCTCGCCTGGTCAACAGAACAGTGGCTACCCTCGCAACAATCACGATGGTTAGTAGCAATAGTAGCGGCTCTAAATTATGCTTTTACAACGATCTGCTTTACTCGAAATTTCATCCCGTATTATGTAGGTTCTCAGCAGACCACTTACCAGCATCAGTACACGGCGTACGCGAGCGCTGAGCATGCGCCAGCCGAGACATACGAGGACGACGAACAACTCGATTACGACAGTGACGAGTACGAACCGGGCCACAAGCGTCACAAGATGTAACTCTTCTTCTTTTTCTTCGAGGATTTACGTCGTGGAGGGACTATTGAATCCAGCTTCCTTGGTCTTCTCAAGCTGATCCAATTATATAGACCTATTTGGTTATATGACCGGCTGCAATGGGCATACGTCCTGAGATGTGACTCGTTATTTAAGTTAGATTCGCCCAAGAAAATGTCTGTATGTAGCTGGATGGTTGGAATATGAGAGGAATAAGAGAGGAGATAGAGAGTAACATGTGTTAAGAAACGTCTATTGCGCAAGCGTTAGGAAACTTGTCGAAGAGTGTATCTATCGCCATTCGTGTAGTTAAACATAGCGACAAAAAAAAATGTCTCGTGTTTGTTTTGTGTCCTACGAGGAAATGAATATCTGTGTTTGATATAGCAGACAAAATGCCAGAGGTCTGACTCAAAATATTGTATGTTATGTGTTTTCGCGCATGATGAACAAAAGGGGAAATGCGCAAATTATTAACGAACTGCGTAATTACGTGTGCCACGTAAACCGGAAAACCTATATATCTATGTACGTATACATAGTGTAGCAGAAAAGTGTAGAAGCCAAAATTCGACCTTCATAATCTCCCTTAATCCACGTCCAGTCTTTGGAAAACCCTCGTACTCCCATCAATAGTCACTGTCACAGCAACGCATGGGTAGGCATGTTTATACTGTCACCCAGGGTCACCCACTCAGTTCAATCTCTAATGAAGATAATTGTCTTGCGTAAATTCTAATGAGTTTTAAACTATTTGTTCAATTTAAGAGTATCTTCTCAAATACTTGCTCGAAAACGAGAGAAAGGGTGTGTGAGAGAAGGAGAGAGAGAGAGAGAGAGAGAGAGAGAGAGAGAGAGAGAGAGAGAGAAAGCAAGAAAACGATAAAAAAAATTCAAAGCAAATGGAACAGTAAAGCATATTCTTGCAAGTATCTACCTGCAATACACCCTAGTAAACAAGCGGTACAGAAATGAAGGAAAAAGGGAAAATAAAACATCTGTGGTAGGTCATAAGCCAAAATTTCCAAACAGCAAACGACATACAAAGCATATACAGACGGTTTCGGCGTTGCAAACAAAAATACGAATCTGTTTCGTTCCTTCATAGCGTAACATAATTTGAAGCTGCCTAAGCGAGGCAAACTAGCAGGAATAATAAAATATTCATATAGTCAAACCTGGATAAAGTAAACTCAGCTAATGGACAAAACATAGAGCCACCGTAAACTTCATAAAGCCACCGTTGAAAAAGAATCCTCTATAAACGAGCGAAAAACTTGGTTTATTCGACTCTTTTTTATTCAGGTCTGATGTATATATAAAAAAAATTGGTAAGAGACCAATAAAGTCGTGCACTTTTCTGTAGTCACTCAAAAAGTATGCAGTCTTATTGAGTATAAATGCCAAATAGAGGACACTAGGTGAGATTGAAAATAGTGAAATGGAATTGTGCAAACATCATGCCTATTCATCGAATAAGTCCCTGAAAGGAACAAGAAGACTACATGCGTCTTCTACCAAAAATGTAATGTATTTTGCTTTAATTTTGTTTAAACTTAAACTATGGTAATGAATATAAACTTGAGTGGGATACCACACTATCTATTGAGTATTACCAGGGCGGTGGTTGAAGCATTGCAGGGTTGGAACATAATGCCCAACATAAATCATACATGGACAATGATTGAAAAACCTGCAAAAAAAGCAAAATCATTGTAAATATTGTTTGTGTCACGGCAGATGCTTGTTTTGTTTATGATTAGTATTCCAGTCAAGTTTGTACGCATTAACATAATTTATGTTAAGAGAGAAGAGAAAAAAAATCGTATTTATTCGAATTGGCCGTTGAGCTGTTTTAACTGCAAACTCCTCAGGACAGCAATGTAAGAAATGGCGTTTTTGCCGTCGTTACTAAGTGGCAGGTAAGTTCGTCATGCTGTGCCATGCAAAGTGCAGCAACTAACGCCTTGGCTGCACTTTTCGTCAATCCTAAATTCATGTTCTTTCATACTCCACTTGTACCTAAACTAAATCATGCGTGGCACGTTTTGTCCTTTTACCACGGATATGCCAGTGTATTCTAGAATTCCGAAAATCTTTCCCAAGTAGGCTCATGGTCGCATAGAAAGGCGTTGGAGTTTGCATAACTATTTCATTGTATTACGATATTCCAAACACATCTGTTTATATATTACTAATTAATTATACTTTAATGGTCAATACCATCGTCCCCTATTTAACATCTTCTTAGCACTAAATTTAGTTGTTTCGTATTCTTCCTCGCAAGCTTTCCCGAGTACGTGTATAGTGAAATATCGTTCGGCTATATAAACCATCGTTTTACCACTTTTTTTTTGTCCAAACAAAAATACTCCCTAAACACTTCTCATATGTAGGCTAGAATAGCAGTAATGTTCAGCTATGTCGTCATTTTTAATTTTTAAACATTCGATGGGCTTAAAGTTCTCTGTTTCTCATGTTAGCGGACCCTTTAGTACCGCACGGTTAGAAGCTAATCAAATGGACAGATTTCATAATTGGTTTCGTCAAAGCTAAACACGTTCTCGATTAAAATTTTCATTCTCATCGCGCTGTTTGCCCATTCTGAACCCTTAAAAAAAGTCACGTTACTAAACCTAACGTTCCGTTACTAAAATTTATCATATGTGTAATGTTTGTACCGGTAAAATACATAGAGCTTTGACGGTATTGTCCAGTGATGTATCGATAATTGCGCTTAAAGTGCTTGAACATTGATTATGTTTACAATATTACAAGGCAATGTCATCATAATGGCCGACCCCGTTTCATGTTCGAAACATAATCTTATTACCGCAATCGTAGGCCCTCATGTCGGATTGGAAGTGCCGTAGAATGAAACAAATCTATAAAAAGGATTGATTCCATTATCCTTGAATTTTGTGATGTTTTTTTTGTACTGGCTTCTGAACGAACTTGAATTTTTGTATTCGGCAGATAACATCAATGACGACCTGTGTTACAGACTACAGGAGTCGAAGGGATCCTAATTATCCTTTCAATTATAAACCGTTCTGCCTTTACATTCGTAGTGTTTTTATGAATATATATATTCATACCATATGATATTTATGTGTATGTATGACATGTAGTAGACATGATGCAACACATTTTATTTAGATGGTCACAACCTTCATTGTTTTCTACATTTCTCATTTCATTTATTCCATGGTTGATTCTTTTTGTGTTCCATAGCGTTCTCGCTACTAACAAATAGAGCAGACAAATGATGGTTTCGACATAAATGTAAGCATACATGCAGCTATCGTCTGGTGTTATCCATTGTAAAACACCCTTGTTTATAATTGAAATGAAAAAAAAACTACAATAAGCCCAATGACGAACTGAATGAGTTGTTAATTTAGATAATCAGCGTAAGAAAATACAAATTTTATTAAAACTTGGTCGAATGATAAAATATACTCATAGTTCTTAAGCAATAGCTTTCTAAAAAAAAAGAATAAAAGATTCAGATTTTACGATAAGGCATTGAGAAAGCACATTAACTCATGTGCATACATTATACATATATCCATATTACTCAGCGTATTGGCGCACGAGCGTGGCCAGGATCTTTAAGTATTATAATATGTTTACATGTATACTTATGGCAAGAAAGAGAGCTCGCTTACGACAGCAGATTACTATATGGAAGGCGATTATGTCATATAAAGCTAAACATACCGATTTGGATAAGTCGGCAGAGGGAGATATGTCGGCAGCTGCCGCATGCACCTTAAAGACGAACCAGCCATCGTGATGCCGTTGCAATCAGTCAATCGGCATCAAGCTGGACGCGACTAAATCGATATCTTCGCACAGATCGATGACACCGTCTGGATCGAGATCGAGCATACGCGTAATATTTGTTGCCATGTTGTTGATATCGTAGCTTGAAAGGTTTATCAACTCGTTTGCAGACGAGCCGCCATTACTGCCGTCCGTCCCGACCAACGCATTGGAGTTTGGAGCGAAAAGGTTTCCAAGGTTCATCGGAGACCAGGAGGTAGAGGCAGTAGAGGAGCGTGATGAAACGGAAGACATTGAAACCGGTAATAGGGCGACCGAGGTCTGCGCCAGTAGCGCATCCGGTTTTCGTACAGAGATACTCGGTATTGTATTTCTTGCTCCTGCTAGCCTTGTTGCCTCAACTGCTGTTGCTGCAGGAACAGTATTCGTAAGTAATATTGTAGTTCCAGGCGCTTTGCTAGTGACTGGACTTGCTTGCTTCGTTGAAATTGTCGAAGGCTCACTAAGCCGACATACACGTCCTAGGAAGTCACCGTTGGTACTTAAAGTCGCACCAAAGCTACCAGCTACTGGATTACTATTATTCACCATTCCCGCTGTGGTGACTGATGTAGCCGATTGCGCTGGACGCGCGAAAGTTGTGGTTTGTTTGTAGTTAGTGCACGGTGCCGATGCGAAAGTAGTGCTCGTTGCACGTAGTGAAGTCTCCGACACTGTAGCGGACGGTAGGTAGCTGATGGTGGTGCTGGTGGATGTGCTGTCACCAAAATTACTCCCGATTGGTCGAATTGTGATGCTTTCACCAACCATCACGTTTCGGTTGGTTCTACCTAATAATGGACCGCCCGCTACATTGCCACCACCGTTCGTCCTCACCCTGCCACCGCCGGAGCCGGTTTTAAGAATGGTCGTACCGGGTGCAGCCTTCGCCGTTGCTTGTAACATGTATCCAGAGGATAGTTGCTGATGTCCCGCGCTGATCACCTTCACCTTCGATGCACCGCTCGTCACTGAAGTCGGCGCTGTGCTGGTTCTTATAGCGCTGATGCTGTAGGTGACCGGGGTTATAGTTTGACCTATTGGAACCATTCCGGATGTAGTAGTATATCCGCCAGCCAAAGAAACGGGTACCATAGAATTTCCTCTAGCAGGCACGGTGACGCTGGATCCTATTGCCGGCGCGTTGTATTGTTGCAGTAGTTCCGAAAGACTTCGGCGGATCTGGAAGATGCATTCGAAGTAACAGAAAGGTCATAAAAATATTGAAATAACGTGCGAATCGAAGTGTGAGTGTAGAGTGTAAATATACCTTCAACCCGTCGGCTCGGTGAGGATTCCTGCATCCTCGGCACTTACAATCGACACAGGACTTTGAATCTACGTAGCATGGACACCGTTGCCCACAACAGGTTAGTTTTCCCGGAGTAGGTGTCGCGTTGCCGCAGCGACAACCCTTTCTTTTCACTGCTTGCGGCGGTTGTATCACTTGCGATGGTTTCTGCTGCTGCTGCAGGTGTTGCTGAGTCTGCAACTGCGACTGTGCCTGCGAATTCTGCTTCACCTGTTGCTGTTGCTGCGAGACCTGGCCGATATGCTGCTGCTGCTGCTGATACACCTGCTTCACTTGCTTCTGCTGCTGATGCAGTGATTGATTTAATTGCGGGGCTATGGTCAGCGTTACTTGCGGTACTGAACGCACTTGTTGACGTTTTTCCTGCTGTATCTGCAGTTGTAATTGCTTCGGTGGCTGTTGTAGTTGCGAATGTTGCGCCATAGGTAGAGCATTCTGTACCTCGCCTTTTGACTGTTGCATCCGAATCTGAGATATAATGGAGCTATTTAGTTGCGAATGCTGCTGAGGTTGATGTAGAGCTATCTTGGACATGATTGGTCTGTCCTCCTGTACTACCGTAACAGGTACAGCCACAGCTGAGGATGTGGAAGCTCCAACGTTGACTATTTTCGACATGATCTTGGGTGATTGCACGCTTGACGTCTTTGCTGCCGAAATTGAATCAGGTTTTCGTTTGATCGTAACTTTGTTGCCACTTTCGGCGTACACAACCGAATACATCGTCGATCCGCTGGAAACGGTTTTAATAGGTGCAGGTTGAAATTTTATCTTCTGCGGTGTTGTAATGTTGACGATACGTGGCGTTGTTGGAGCGCACGAATTCTTTACGATTGGAGTTGCTGACACAAACGGCTGATTGCCACCATTCAATAGTTGTTGTGACTGAATGGTTCCTTTAAACACGGGTGCGTCACGAAGGGACTCAGCATGAATAATAGTGGGACCAATTCTGGCCGGCATATAGTTGCGTATTATGGTTGTGCCATCGAATGCGACTTTATTGCTGCGAGGAGCTAACGCTGCTAACGGCACTAAACGTGACTGAGGGAAGGATTGCGGTGCTAGTTGTTGCGGTTGTTGCGGTTGTTGCGGTTGTTGCTGCAGTTGTTGTGGTTGCTGTTTTTGTTTTTCCTGCAAGTGTTGCTGCTGCTGGAACAACGGGAACTGTTTTTGCTCTTGCTGCTGCTGATTATACAACTGGAGGTATTGAGGTTGTTGTTGCAGATTTTGTTCTTGTTTTATTAGTTGTGGCTGCTGCTTCGCCTGCTTTTGTTCGAGCGGTTCCTGGTGTTTTTGCGGCACCAGCTTCGGTTGCTGTACCTGTTGCTGTTGCATTTGCTGATGCTGCTGTGGCACTAGCCCTGGTTCAGCCTTTATCTGCCGTTGCAGTTGTTGTGAACCCAGCTGCTGCTGCATTTGCTGAGGCTGTTGTTGCACTAGCTCTGGTTCTTCCTTCACCTGTTGTTGCGGTTGTTGTAAACCCAGCTGCTGTTGGTGTTGTTGCTGAAGTATTTTATTCTGCTGCTGTTGGGCTTGTTTTAGTAATTGGGATGATTGTAGCTCTTGGTTACAGTTTTGCTGGCGCTGTGCTACTAGCAGATGATCGGAGTACTGCGGTGGTTGAGGCAAAGTCAAATTCTGTGGCTGTACAACCAATTGCTGCTGTTGTTTTCGCACATACAATTGCTTTCGTGGTTGTGCTGTATCAAGATGCTGATCGGGTAGTTGCCGTTGGTTCACTATCTGCTGCAATTGCAGTTGTCGTGGTACACGTGGTGTCGTGTCGTGTGGCTGTACAACCAATTGCTGCTGTTGTTTTCGCACATATAATTGCTTTCGTGGTTGTGCTGTACCAAGATGATGATCGGGTAGTTGCCGTTGGTTCGCTATCTGCTGCAATTGTAGTTGTCGGGGTAATTGGAGGGGTTGAGTTTGCTGCTGCCCAACATATGGTTGTTGCGTTTGCAACTGTGGATGGTTTTGTTGTTTCTGCTGTGCTTGCAATTCCAGTTGTTGTGGTGCAGTGTGGAGCTTAACTTGTTGTTGAGTTACCAGTTCTGATACCGGTTGTTCCATCTGCGCTTTTTCATGCTGTCTGGGTTGCTGCTGCTTCTCTAATGGTTGCAAATGATTTTGTTGCAGTGTTTGTTGCTGCTGATACTGTTGGTTATGTAGAGTTGCGTGCAGATGCGTTGGTTTCTGCTCTAACTGCAGTTGCAGTTTGTGATTTTGTTGGAGAGACTGTAATTTCGCTTGTACTTGCAGTGGCTGTTGTTGTTTCGGTACCTGTTGCTGTTGTTGCTGTATTTCTGGCTTCTGATGCTGCTGCTGCTGGTGCGGTTGCTGGTCTTGCTCCAGTTGTTGCTGCTGTTGCGCTGGGTGCCAGTACTGCTCATGCTGTTGTTGCTGGTGATACTCTTGGTGTATTGATTGTTGTTGCGTCGGACGGTGCTTTTGGGTTTCATCCTGGCATTGTTCTTCCGTCAGTTGATGTTGTTGATGATTCTGCTCCTTGGTGTGTTCCTCTTGTTGTTGTTGCTGTTTCGGTTTCTTCAGTTGCTTTTGCTGCTTTGTTGGTTTTCGCTGCTTCCTTTGATTTTGCTGTTTTCCTTGTTTTTGCTGCTTTGCTTGTTTTGGCTGTTTATTTTTGTTTTCCTGATACTGCTGATGCTGTACAGGTTGTTGTAGTTTGAACTCTAGTGGTTGTTCAGTAGAAAATTCCTTCTGTTGAAGTAGCTGCTGCTGCTGCATTGCTTGCTGTGTCATTTGCTGTGAACTATCGTTCTGTTTTTGTTTTTGAATGGGTTGTTCTTGTCGCTGATATTGTACGGACAACACGGGAAGAGGTTGTGATGATAGCGGTGGATCTATTTTCACCGGAAGATTTTCAAGACTTTTTGGTTGTGATGGCGAAGTTTTCTGCATCTCGTTCTTTTGTTTTTTGTTTACGTTTGGCAAAGGCTTATGGGGTTTTGAATTGTTTTTTAATCTAGACGAGGTACCAGATCCCGTACCAAGCAGTGAGGATGAGGATTGTTCGTGTACCTTGTTCGATCCCGATGTAGATGCAGAAGCAGATGCCTTGATAAGTGTTGCAGACGGTTTCGATGATGTATTCATTACTGGAGCCGGAAATATACACGGCAATATGGAATATGCCGATTTGGTTAGTCCAGAGTTGCACTTGAATTCATCTGTGAATTCAGCACCCTCTTCGATCAGATCCATCAAACTAGCAGGGGCTCCCCCAGTAAGTCGTGCAGCGCCAATGCCTCTTCCGATGCTATTGGGCGCGTCCGCTGCACACTTGCATATTTCTGCGTAGACTGGGCACGTCCTTATGAACATGCATATGCCTTTATAACAATGAAGAATTAACCGTAGTTGCGTATTTTCCCTGTATTGATATAAATCCTTGCAATAGCGACATGCCGGCTTTAACTTCTTGCGTTTACCAACGCAGATGCGGCAAACGTGATGCTGGCAGCCGGCAGCCGAAGGGCTGTGTGGTTCCACTAGTAGCTTGCAGCACACAACGCAACTGATACTCTTACGGAGGTATGGCAACAGCCGGTTTAGATCCTCCATTTCGGCGACCATGTCGCCCTGGAAAACTAGACGCGACGTCGTAATATATAGCGATGTTGGATTCATCGTGATGAACACGAACGAACACGAACGAACACGTTAGTTTGATGGTGTGGTTTAATGTTAGGTTAGCCCTTGTGCGGTTAGGTTATCCTCCTTGTACACGAACGGTTGGACGCAATCTTGCCCCGGTGTTGATCCTGCCTCAAGGCTGGCGCCGAATGAACAACGCCGTTATACGAACAGGAAAAAAACAAAACTACATGTAAAGGAGGCACGAACAATTTTTTTAATATATGGCGTTAATCTTCGATTCTAAAGTCATCAGGAGAGGTATCGATTAAAGTGGGACGTATAAACACTATAACCTTTTCAACACACAAAATTTTAGGAGCATAAAGCATTTGACAGCTTCTTGCTATATACGCGTTCTCCTCGTCTATGCACAATGCTCGATATATGACGCGTTATTCGCGGTGCGGAGGCATCGCGTAGAAAAATTCACTCTTCTGCTCGAACTGGTTGACAACTCGACAAACGCAGAAGCCGAATTTTTACAATATCCAAGACAACATCATTTTATACGAATTGACATATGAAAAAATATTGAAATATTTATTACACTTCCATTTCACCGATTGCTACGATGTAATTACCTACACTGATGCTGTGTACATTTAACGAACAAACATCTCCACCTGCTTCATCCAATATCTCTTTGCAAAAAAAGTGAATTGTAGCTGCCTACTACTCGAAAAAATGGTTGCACGCAATCCACCATAGCTTAAATCGAGCAGTTCGCTCCCAAATATTTTGCAACGCAGTCTGTTCGGCACCTTGCCGTGCGCGGTTTATTGTTAAATGCTCCGCAGACGTTGGACACATAAGAGTTCGCCACATTTGACAATCGATCGCTAGGACTCAAGAGCGGTTGTCTTCTACGTCCAACGTGTGAAGGGCCTCCGGACACACCGCTTGCTTTTGTTTGCCTATTGTTTTCCACAACTTTTCCCTACCTGGTCAAGATTCACGATTTCCTAGATTTACCCAAGTTTTCAAACATATATAGCTGCTTCTCTGTTTTGTTTACATTGACCTGTCAAATGTTCGTTTCTGCGTCCAAAAAATCCTGGGTAACAAGTATACTACCTTCTTCTTCTTCTTCTGTTTATGCGAGCTAGGGTATATCCTCCCAGGCAAAGTTGAACTTTTGTTCTCTTACGTCCTATTCAGAGGCGTACCAGCTCTGTTTTAGCCTTTCGACTGTAGCGTCATTTGGCTGTTCAGATATTTTTACAGCATCTCTGTGTCATTAGACAAAGGCTATTGAAAAAGCCAATATCTGGATCGGGCCAGCGGGGTTTGAACCCACGTCACTCGGATTGAGAGAGGGAGACTCTACCAACTGAGCTAAGGAGCCCGATGTTACTCGACTATACGACCGAGTATACTACCAACCAACAGATGTCGCTACCGCTAGCACTAGCACCACCATGGGTCTCCGTAATGGGCACAATCCCTCCTGACAGCAAACGTCAAAAATTTAAAAACACAGGGCTTCTTAAGGGCTTCTCTGGGGTTTCTTAGGCCCATAATGAAGCCGCCAGAGGGGGAAGGCGTGAGCATGCTGTCTCAGGTGTTGGTTCAAGGTATATAAAGAAAGTTCAAGGTATATATTTTCATTTTCACGAATGTCATCTGTCAAAATCAAGT
>JAOEFI010005542.1:7280-28409 GCA_034621735.1 Anopheles plumbeus | reverse complement strand
AGTTGAACTGAAACGAAATAAATAGCTTTGTGACCAGTCATTGTGGGTACTTATAAGCATATACAGATATATCGAAATATATCTACCAATACTTAATACTCATCCTGAATTTTTAAACAACATCTGAAGTTCACTCTTTTAGAGTCCAATCTATAAGTTTATATGAGAATAGAAAAGAAATAGAAACACTCAAGTTTAGAACAAATATTTAATAACGGACACGTCGACACGGTCGCATATTGACAGTAACCAAATGTTAAAAGTATGTGTATTATTTGATGCACAATTAACACGAACACGTCGCGCATTCTCGAAAGCTCTTGGCCAAGGACAGAAGCAGCAACTGTTAGTGTATATGTCGAGCGGTTTCATTACTGCGTCCACGCAATTTCATTCCATCGTCCCTTATTTAGAAGCGTCCCCGTTCCCACTGTAATTGGATGACGAATCATAAGCGATCGTTGTACGTCCAGAGGGAAAATTCACGTGGGTGCTACTGACCACGGGAATGTGAAAATCTCTTTGTTTATTTTCCACCGTAAACGTCACGACTGGACACGGAGGACAGAAGTCCCTCCAGCGACATGCACACCGTGTCGTGTGTCGCATGCCGTGTACGGAGGTGATTGTCATTCGCTTTTGTAGTGATTTTGCTTCCACCTTCCGGGGTTGGGAAAACATCGTGGGTGCGTGGGAAAAAGTTCCATTTTAACTACAACTCCCCCGGAAGCGACGCACTGCGCTCCGGTGGGTCTTTTATCACCGCTGGCTATGGTGTGGTGCGTCCAACGTGGCATCATTTTTCACTCAGCATCGGTACGACGGCTACAAATCGTCAAACGAACACTCTGAGCTACGGAGGGACTGCTTGTGATTCGTGCAATTGTGTAGAGTACAGTGATGCGTGAAATAAAAGTTCCAACACCGTATACATTTTCCTTTGAACTGAAACTGAAAGAACCTGAAAACTAATAACTTATATCAATCATTTCAATAGTGTGAGTGTTTCTTCAAAACATAGAATTAATACATCAAGTTCTTCCTAGTTGTTTGTTTTCTATTGATCATGTTTAAAACAAAAACTTTACCTAGCAGTGTAAACGCGCCCCAAACAAACCTCACCGGGGCATGCAACAAAATAATAAGTTTGCCATCCCGAACCGTCCGACCACAAACCGATAAGCCAAACCTGGCGATCACACGAAACACCCGAAAAAAAAGGGACGATACCGGGTCTGGACAGGACGACGCACAGTCACTCGCACAACGACCATTGCGGTCGCTCTCGTACAGTCAGTGCAAATTTATTCAACGTTGCAAAACGAGCCGTACAACAAACGGGCTTTCGGGAAACCGAGAACGCGTCCCGGCCGGAGTCGGAGTTTTGCCGCGCGTTTCTACGTACACTGGTTTTTCCTTCTTCTTTCAGCGTAGCTCCCAACTCCATTGAAGGATGATGCACGATAGCCGATAATTTGGTTATCAAATTAATGTCGATGCCTTTCGGTCGGAACGGGACCATTTGGTGGGAATTGGTATGGTGATTGATTTTATTGCGTCTACGCGGAGTTATGCTTCCGAACGATGAAAGAGGTCAAGCGATGTTCGCTCGTATGGTAATCCCTATCGGGAATCCGTCGAGAACATGCATAGAATACCGAGGAAATCGGGTAGATTTGAGCACGGTGATCAGTTTTTGTTAATGTTTTGTATGAAGTACAGCAAGTTCACGTAAAATAAAGAAAATTCGTTTGTTTACGGTTATGGTACAGAGATGACCAAAGGTTGGATGAAAATGTTAAAACAGTTTGGGCTTACGCTTAAAAAAAAAAACTTTCCGCTCTCCTACCCACTCAGTGATGTTGAACTTGAAGGTGAATATTTATTAAAGGCTTACCGCTTGCATTACCGGTAAACTTCTACTGGCGGCTTATGCGCTAACTTCTACGCTATTCTTGAGATCCTTTCTTGATACCCTAAGTATTCCGGGGGAAACACGCCGGGAAAAAGATATCCGTAAGTCCGAACGAACTCAATGGCCAACCCGAACATCAGATGGTCGATCGTAAGCTGGCAGGAAAAGTTATATTTTATACCATCCTCACCTTCCCGTTTCCCGTCGAACCTCGTGTTTTCTTCGTCTCCCTAGTGAGCAAAGGAAGAGGCGAAGATAAAATAGAAAAGTTTTGTTTAAACATCATAAATATTTCAACAGTTCGATCGTCCGACAGCGAGTGTCCGTTGGATTGTTACGTGTTGTAAATTTACCACAGAACCGATGGAATGTGTTGCGGAACAAATCGATTGCTGCACATTGTGCATGTGGTGGTAAACGCGGAAGAAACTCTGGGAAAGTTTTGTAAGAAAGCGGAATGTGGAATTTTCTATTCCTATCTTCATTTTATACTCACAGGACGATGAGGTGTATTGAAAACATTCTTGTCTGGTCTGGTCTGTTTTTTTTTTTTTTGTTTCAGTACAAAATGGCCCTGGTATTTACAACTTTATTTGGTGTGGACTTTTCACCTTAAAGTCAACCGTTAATAACGATCTACGAAATCAATTACACCAGCGACTGTGCTTCTCTGTGATGTGAATATTTTGATCGAATTCATAAAGTGTGGTCGATGCTTCACGCACTCGCTACGCATGTTGAATTTATATGTACAATATTTTCCAGACGGAAGATTCTACCGGCTCGTCCAATTCGATGAAATATGATAAGGAATCGCATAAATATAGCAACGAATGGAGTTCCAGCGTTAACGTTTTATTTACTGGCCAGCCTAACTCATCGAACGCCGAGACAAATTGGTTCGGGCAGTGGAAAAGGTTCAGGCAAGCATCCCTCCCACAGAACGCAACTGGAGTGAATCGGAAATGAAAATTAAATTCGCTTCCCATTTTCCACGCTTCGATGCACCGGCAGCGATGAATTCGGTTTCCTATGGGCGTCCCATACGGTAGCTGATGTGCGTAGGTGTGGGATGGAATGGACGCCGGCCCATTCGGCGAGCGAAAGGTTCCGATTGGGGGTGCTTCTGACCACACAAAGCTGTGAACCGAATCGCTTAACGTTTACGCCCAGATTACGACTAATGTTTCCTAACTTGTGTGCACTGGGTCATAAAGTGTAAGTAAACCGAAACGGAAACCCATAATTAGGATTAGGCCAATCGCCGTTCCGCCGCCCGCTGCCATATCGTAATCACCTTCAATTGCGTACGTTACGCGCCTTGGAGGATGCACGACTATTGCGACTGCGCTTGTTCGATCGGAAAATGTAATTTTTCCTACACTCGGTACGTTACTCATGTGCGGTCATCGTAAAATGAAGTGGAAAGGTAAGCATAGAAAAAAAAATATAGTCACAGGCTCTCTTTCGTCGACATCAATCGAATCGCTGGATTGTATGCTCCACTGAAAAAATACTATTATTAAAACAAATCACTCACCGTAAATCCTCTGCACAAGCATCGGATATCATTACCAAGCGATTGGTGGTATGGAAAGGCGGATAAATGTGGAGTGCTGGGAACAAAACAACCGTTTGGTGATGTGTCATGTTTACACTTTTATTGCCGAACGATGCCGAAATAATAAAACATTTAACAACACACACACACAGGTTACGGAAATCAGTTTGACAGCGATTCGATGGCGCCTGAACTGGTTTAAAAATTATCACCATTAATGCGTAAATGGAAGGGTTTCCACCCAGCGTGTGTGCCGGAAAAATGTTCTCCCGTCCAAGCCACCAGATGGTGACACGTTTACGGTAGCAAGTATTGTTTGCTCACCTGGCGAGCGGTTGGCTATGGTGGTGTAAGTGTGCAAGTTCTCTTTCCACTGGAACCGTTGGCGTCGCATGCTTCGGCAACTTTGTTTTCCATCCTTTCATACAGGCGGAAATAATACGGTTTTCCGTTACATTCGTATGGGTTTTCAGGAAGTCATCACGATTGAATGGCTTGCATGATACATTAATTGCCAGTGAATAAAAGTTGTGCAAATGCAATAACATTTCCGCACACAAATTAAACGTTTTTTGATGATTTCTGCTACTTTGTTTCGTGACTGAAGAGTTAAAAGGTTGCGTAAAATAATGTAATATTCAATCGATATTATTCGATCAAATGAGCAACCACGGGAAGATTACCGCAGTTGTTAATGTAAGCTCGAAGCGTTTGAAATTCTAGAAAAACAGTTTCATATCCTGTCGTCTGCTTTGCGGACAGTTTTGAAGACTCGTACGGACGGGGAATATTCTATGGCTTGTGCTGCCGACCATTGGAAGTATGTCGGCGTGTGTCGTTTAAAAAATTTCGTGGAATTTTTCATCAACTGATCCCATGCTTCAATATTTTCTCTTGAAGGTGCCGCAAAGGTTCATAAAAATATGATCATCTGGACCCGAACGGTGACATAACGGGTGAAGGAAATGGTATCATGATGAAATTTCGCCTCCACCCACACCCAACAAGCAATGCATGTGGTCGATGTCTGCTAGTCGAAAAGTCCTCCACTGTCCCACCTTTCCGAGAGTAGAGGAGTCAGATCCCGCCATCCCAGATATAAACCGGAAACTTATAGGTTGCGAAAAAGTCTGTGAAGGCTCATGCTCAGAAGTTGTACCCTTACCACCGCTGTGTTTGCATCATACCGGGCCACAAGGCCGGCGGAAGAGCATATAAAAATATTTCACCATTGGTATTTTCCAGCGAAAGCACGGCCGTTGGCTTCTGAAGCGAAAACATCTACGGGCAGTCGGCCAGACGGAGATCGCCGGGTGCAGGTCGAGCAATCGTTTCGCCACCGTGGCGGAAGCCGACTCGCATAGCTATGAATATTCATGAACTAGCATATCACCATAATAGTCATCGGTTCGTCGCCCGCTGGACAAAAGCAGGGCGCCATGGGGGAGGGGGGGGGGGGTAGTGGAACCAGGCAGGGAGGGGTGCGAAAAAGAGATGGTTGACTTTTGCTAAGGGATAAAGGGGGGTACAGGCCGACCGCCGTCCGGCTATCGCAGGACACTGTCCGGAACCATAATTTCTTCTCAATTGTTATTACAGTCCATTGTGTGCCTGGACGCGGCTGCGGGAGGGGGCACGCAGGGTCTCCCGAGCGGTCTGCGTTCCGAAAGGATCTTGTGCAACGCACACACGCCCTTGGCCTAACCGCACCCGGTGGAAATGGTATTGGGTTTATCACAAGTCAAACACAACAGAGGTCCTGTGGCCATCTGCTGTTCCACTGCTGGCTCCGGTTCAAGGCTCGCTGGCAGTTTCCTCATGAGCATGATGCAAATCATTCATGGGGCACAAATATACATTTATTTTCTCTCTCTCGCTATCCCTTTTTTTCCCTCTATCTTTGTCGCTCTTTCTCTTTCTCTTATAGTAAGCGAATCGACTCCACTGCCGTTGTAACACAACTGGAAGCGAAATAGTAATCGGCCGGAGGATAAAATAGCAGGATTAATTCAACCTGTCCATACAGGTACCTGATACTGAACTAAACCTAAAAGACTGCCTAGGTTTCCGAAGGGGTTGGTTTCCCTTTTTGCTCACCCGCAGCAGTACACCTTGTTATTGAAACTGATTACAGTTCTCACATGAATACCACCGGTGGTAGAGTTTCGGTGTTTCATTGATATTTTCATTAGTCTTTTCGAGTATGTTGGACCATTGGCAGCGACTACAATCGAATGTAAAATTTTACACACGGTGCATATGCATTTCATGTTTTGGTTCGGTGTGCTGTTTCAATCCTGTCGCACCTCGATGTTGTGTCCTGTAAGCCACACAAGGATTGCCACCGACTGATACATTCGAAGCGAGCCCGGAAAAGGCGAACTCAGTAGTCACATGAAAGCAGACGACCACAGCCACATGGTTGACCATCATCGATTTTCTTAAGCGAAACCCAAATGTGACCATTTCTTTTCCACCCTTTATGTCTTTGCGTGTTTTCAATACCCTCGTGTTTTTCCCGTTTTCTTATTCAATTGATCGCTTAGCATTCCGTTTTCATTTCACACATACATTCGTTTGCAAACATTTTGCACAACTGAGTAGAAGCGTTAAACTCTCGTGATTATTTTCATCGTCCATCGTTAGTGCATACATTACCACCATGTCTGTCCGCCGGATCGGACTTGTGCAACTTTCCCGAGAAGGATGTGAATCTTCTTCCATTTCCCACCGCCATTCTTTCGGACAGCTTGTGGTCGTGCAGTTGGGGGTAATATTTGAAATGTGTGTGTGTGTGTGGTTTTTTATGGCGATATCGTCCTGTTGGTCGTTTCGATTTGCTTCTAATGATAACATTCGTTGGAAGAAGGAGGAGCAGATGGCCGAATGTGGGTGGGAAAAAGTTTGCCAAACTCTGTCATTGGAAAACCTCAACGATAGGAACGAAAGACCCGTGACCGATCCTGCTCGGGGTTCCAGCCGTGTCAGACTTTATGAGAGCAGTTAAAATATTTTACTACTGCACAGGATGCCATAAAAAACGGGAGGGTCCGACGACCACCACCCTTTCCTCAATCTACTTTATCTTTGGCAAAATAAACCATCTTTCCATTTCTTCTTCGTCGAATTGGATTTTGTGCTCAGCTTATTGCTCCGGCGCTACAACTGTGGTCTCCTATCGCCGTAGCCACTGTCCCACAGTGAAGGGGGTGGGTTTTTCCGGGGCGACAAATGGTTGCTCACCGCGTTCGGTGCGGTTTACGTCATACGACAAACGTTTCTGCTGTGAAGACTCATGCAGGGTAACGGGGGGCATAGAACGCACGCATTGCATCGAATAGTCAATATGGTAATCGGAAGGTGCTGAGTTCGTTTGTGGACAGGACGAGTTGCTGGTTATCTTTGACATACAGTTATGACACACAACGATAGACTTATCACAAGGAGAAAAATTATGGAAATGGGAATCGGGAATAAGGCCGAATAAAACATGTGACCTTAGACGAATGTTTGTGGATACACCATAATATGCCATTCCCATTAAAGAAGCTGGGAATGTGGAAATGGGAAAATCGGAAGCTGCGGATTCATATATTGCCGTTCTGTTGCCTTTTTTTGCTTTGAAAAGCGCATCGACATAATAACGCTGCACATTACCACCCCCACCCAAAAAGGGGTTAAAAGCAGTCAGGTGGAGTTTACTCGGTCTCGGGAGGGGTGGGGTTTCCGTCTCTTTGGCGCAAATTTAATGTCAAGCCTGCCCACCACCGTACCCACCACGCAATCCTCCAACGCGTGGAGCGAAACCGCGAGTAATCAGTTGAGAATTTTAATTATCCCTCCCGGGCAATAAATTAGTCAGTTTAGCTGTGCACTTTTCGCATCGTGCAATTGGATTTCGCTTCTGGGTTTTTGTGCAAACAAAACTACCATTAAATTTGTTTCTCAACTATAGGGAAGTTCACCCTCCGGCCCCTCCTACACGAGGGACCTTCGTTTCTTTGCCCTTCTTTCCCGTAGTAAAATGTTAATGAAGCCAGAGAGGACGAATTTCGTTGCTAGAATTTTATTTGTCACTACATTTCGATCCAGTGTTTATCTATCTAGCCTCCGAGGACGGGGGGGATTTATTTGGAAAGTATTTGGTGAGTTGAAATAAATTGGCCAACTTCGTTCCTTACCCTGCTGTCGGCAGTTTTTGGTAGTATCGAAAGTAGTTTTCATTCGGTTTTGCTTTTGGTTTAATATTTCAGCTTGGCGATTTTTACGTGCTCCACCAAAATCTTCCCATCTCCAAACTCAAACTCCGAGGCTGGAAATTTTCGCATCTTTTTCAATTAGGCACTTGTAGCCTAAAGTTACTGATTTTCAAAATTTCAACGGTTTGGTTAGTTTCTCGGCGGGAAATAAATGTCCGAATCCGCAAAATTACCCGTACCAACTTCATCGGAAAGTTGAACTTGTCAACCATCTTGTCGGTTGGCCAGGCGGGAAAAAAGAACCCCAGCCGAGTCGTAGAGCTAACTATCAAAACGAACATAAGCCCCCTCTTGCCGGTCGGCTTGAACGGTTGGTTCGGCCGCAAAACTACGGCTGCCTTCTGAAGGGCAATCGGATGGGCGAGTGTAAGGTACTTTTTCCTGCCTTGAGCGGCAAACTGTGTCCATGTGTCCGGTAACTGCCGGCGAAGGTGAGGCTTAGAAAAAAACACACTCTAGTGGTTCTTACAGGGAGCCTGCGAAACTACAGGAAATCTGGGGTAACACTGCCTACAAATGAATGTTCCCCCTCGCTGGTGTGACGGTGGTTTTGGAAAGGTGGAAATCTCAATGCTTTAGGCCACAGCGAGTAAGTGACCAGCAGCAGAAAGTGTACTAACGAGCAAACTTTACGATATTGTGCGGAACTACGATCGAGTGGCACATTGGTGCGTTTTTTTTTCTTCGCACAGCAAAGGGCGACAAAGTAGCGAAGGCTCGGATGTATGATGGAACCTTCCACTAGACCCTCTCGTTCGACTGAACATCACAAACGCCCATTAAAATTGTGCAACTCAAAATCGCCGATAATGATGGAGTGTTCAACCGGAACGATAGCTGCCGCAGGGGTCTCATGGTTGCTTTTTCGATTTCATAAGGTTGCTCTCCGGAATCATAGTTCCCACTCGCCCTAATTTGTCTCTTTTTATCCCTCAGGCAGTCTGTTAACGTAATACGCGGCGAATACTTTCCGCCACCCTTGCAACTTCGCCCATCACGTGTCTCGTGTATATACCACCGTCGTGATGTTCTAAAAACAAAAGGATAATCATGTCATCATACGTCCAAAACTCTTCACTTTCACTGCAATTCATTTGAGTTCCACCATAGTTTCGTGCTGTAAAATAATGCAGCTCGATTCAGCGACGAGCGTATTTTCCAACGTCCCAGTGACAACGATGACGCATCTCATTTGCGACAGAATGAAGTTGCTCGCAAAAGTGCAACTTGGGAAAGCAGCTCAGAAACTTTTCTAATTACGCCAAACGTTGTTTGCGATTGGCGCAGGGCAAATGCATTAACGGGAGTACCGGGAGGGGGAAACAACTCTCCCACCTCTACCGCACAGTTCATCAAAGTTGTCCCCCGGCAAACGAACACTTCAAAAGACAGGCATTCGCCGTTTTGCTTGGACTTGTGTGATCCAAGAAGAAATTCCACTGATAAAAAAAAACAGCGTCTATCTGTGCCGTATTACAGTGAGTTTCTGCTTGTCCTATAGGCAAAGGATAAGAGGAGCTACTCATCGGGGAACAACTTCGGCCAGAGTAGATGCGCTTCGAAAAGAAACTCGATGCAGATGCAAAGTCATTATCTAATCAATGTCATATTTAATTTATCATTTTTCTAATTATCTTTGAGAAAAAATGAGAACTCGGATTAGACATGGATTTGAGTTGAAAAGTTGAACTTCGAATGAATGTCAATTTGAATGTTGTGATATAAAGAAATATCGACTGGTTTTAAGGTTTTAAAAGTACATAAGTTAATTTTTTGTGGAAACAATTTCCGGCTTTTGGTCGATTGTCTATGTATAGTCGAGCAATGGGATAGAAGTCTCTAATTTGGCTGGACTTTTCAAATGCTATCTGATCTAAGCTATGATAGATACGTACAGAGAGAAGGATGACATCCACAAACCGGGGTTCCTTTCTAAGTGTAAGTATATGTACGTGTCAAATGGGCGCATATCAACACGATCCATCGGAGCAGCAGCAGCAGTGGTGGAAAATCTTGTTGATTACTTTCGAAATGGAACCCATTAAACATCGAAGAAAAATTTATACTTACACGTGTCGCAACGATGCCAGGCATCCGTGCCGGTAGTCTAGTTCGAAGAAAATCCACTCCCTCGGAAGGACGGCCTCGTCAGCAAAAAGGGTAAAGATTAATTCCCGTTTTTTATGATCCTTCATGTTCGTGCAGTACGATGGTGCGAACACGATCGAGAGCGGGAGGGGGGACGAGAAGCGATCCGTTGGTAGTGAGTGATGGTCACCGAAGGATGAGAAGGATAAATAAAGCGATAGAAATGGAGGCACCTGCACTAAATTGGCAAAATAGAAACACCAAAACTGCAAAAAAAGGTCAGGAAGCACTTCGCCCCGACAGTTGGTCATCGGTCATCTCCCGGATTAAAACTCCGGTTTTCTTCCCGGGAGACGGATCCCGGCATGTGCGAAAGCAGTGGAATGGCCCCACCCCGGGGCGGCGAAGAATGGCAAATTTATATCTTGAACGTGCCTATAAAAATATCACGACTCTACGGGCTGCCATCCTTGCCGGGATCGAGCCTGGAGTCCGAGCGATTGACCATCGTGTCGCGTCACCTGCAGCTGTTGCGTGGAAGCCGGGTTGCGAAGAAGTTGCTCCTTGTGAAATATATTCCCGGTTGACATCGTGCGGGATCACAATGGTTGAAGGGTGGGGATATGAAACAGATAAAGTGTTGCTCGTAACAGTGTGTGGAAGAGTGGTGAGTGCGAGAAAAATCAATTAAATAGTTTTACTCAATCCAATTTGACGTATCATTCAGGGTTGTTAAATTTCAATTAATTCCCATGTTTATCAAACGGTATCCACATCAAACGATCAACATGACTTCACAAGTAAACTGGAACCGTAAATCAAAACGATATCTATGAACAACGTTTCAGAAGTTATGACAAACAAACTGCTGCCTTGCTGTATGTCCCGTATGCAAATCTTCCCTCAGATGTTTGATAAATACAGCCGGAAGATGGTTCATATTTACGTTTCCATGCTGCAGGTTGCCATGCTCCACAGCACAGCAAACAAATAGCTCCATTCACGTAAAGTGTTTTCTTCTCGAAATTTTCACATGAAACAGTGCACATGATGGAATGATACTTCCTTCCGTCGAGATACCTTTCCGGACAAAGCGGAGAATGGAGGGTTGAAAAATGAGTTTCAACATCTTCGTAAACTGACTAATAAAACACTCTCCTGCAATCTGTGCATCGGAAGGCTGGCCCGGTTGCAGTCCGGGTTGTGTCACTGGAAAGATATTGTTATGTATTCGTTTGGAAAATGTTGTCATCGATTAGGGTATGCTAAGTGTACTTATGCTGCAATCTGCTGAGTAAACTACTTGAGCGTGTTTTCCGCTGGTTGGAACATGTTTATGGTTTCGTGAAAAGTAACGACATGTGTACTAAACTCTCATGAATGTGTTTGTAGGTATTTATTATTATATTGTTTTGGAGTATATCTGTATGGGCTTTTTCAACACTCCCTAAGCCAAACAAAGGCCAATTCGTATTGATAAATTAGAAAAATATGCTGCTTAAAAACCGAAGGTATGAACTCCAAAAGCAACTGTGACGTAACTCAAGATATCGCAGGATTTGCTATTCAGTTGATAAATAGGCAACATTATGATTCACATTATGCTGCACAAATCAATTTTGTTAAGATTTCATAAAATTCGGCGTTAAAAAGACGAATATTTTGCCAGGGGTTAATAAATCATCCGAGCACGGATTAATATTTCAATATTTCTTCTGCCCAAGAAATGAAATCAGTATTTCCTTGTTACGATTTTCGTTGCATCGTTGGTCAGTGGAATTATCACCACCTTTCAACATGTGTTTTTTGTTTCACTGGATTATGGAAAAGTTCTTATCAATTAAAATTGTGTTTGACATTGAACGCCCACTTAATTTGATAAACGTTTTTTTCCATTTTAATGAAATAAAATAAACGCTATACCTCCGGACCAGTCGGAAGCATTGCAAATCTGCCACTCGTGTGGGCACGAGAAAACGGCAGAATATAAAGTGGATAACAAAATAATGCCGACGCGACGATGAACCAGCCGTCTTTATTAATCATACTCATAGCTGCCACCGCTCGATTCCGGCCTGCTTCCGAAACAAATGGTTCTAATCTCGGTGACAGAAAGCGCTTGGCGAGCAGTTTGCCAATTTGTATCAACATTTTTCAGCTTCTTCCGACCTCCTGGGGACGGAGGCCGGCGGAAGAAGTGTTTCAGCCGTTCATCGGGACGCGCGTGGAAAAGAACAAGCTCTGCATTTTCCAACACCAAACGCCTCCGCCTGTTCTGTTGAACGCCGAGTCAGCGAAGGAAAGCGAGCGGCCGACAGCAAATTACAAACGAAATGACGAATGAGCAACAAACGGCCGGATGGAGATGCCATCTCTACCTTCGGTGGGTTTGAATTAGCAATTTCCAGGCTGCATGGACATATCATAGCTGAATGGTATGCTATTTATCATCAGGCGAGTCCTAGTGCCGCCAAACGCGGATTGGTTGAAATTTAAAAACATCCTAGAACCCGAAGGAGTTCCAGAGGATCTCAAGCGTCAGGGTTCGACACCATTCTCGTCCTCCGTGTATTAGGAAGCAATTGTACCCTGCTGACGCGATGATATCCAGTCGGAAATAAAAAAAAGTTATAACAATCTATTCGACCATATATTTTCAGGCCTCAACAGTTCGTATTTTTCTGTGAATTAATAATGCCCTACGAATGCTATAGTCTAGCTGTCAAATAGACAAACCAAATCCTTTTACTGATGGGAACTACATTTAGTTGTAGAAAGACTCTCAAGTTATTGCGGTGTTTCACTTTGGATTTGGAAAAATCCGTCGGTGGCATAGAAAATAATAGCGGCGTAGGGATTATTGCATAGAATATAATGGTTGTTCTCTCTCAAAAAAGGCATAGACTTTTTGGAAAAAAAATCGACGAAAGAATGCTCATTCAGCATGGATAGTTGGACAGAGGTCGAAGCAAGTATTCCCTCGACGCAGCCTACCGCAACCCACGGGTGCGGATTTGATAAGTTAATTTTATTTTAATGACTCATTTTATGTGTCAATAAATCCTGATAATGTGACAGGGCGCTTTCGAGCTGCACTGTCTCTCGCCCCCTCTCTCTCTCACACCCGGGTAGCGTCTTGAGTGGCACGCAGTACCGCGCAATATCGAAAAATAGAACAAGTAGATCCGCACACATTAATCGACGCTTCCGCGCCCCCTGCTGTCGATTGGAAAGTGATTGAGGTTCGTCCCGAGCTGAGGTCGGCTGGCCACAACGGTTCGGGCATCCTCCAGCGGCGGCCAAAAGGACACTTCGATCCGGATTACTCCCGGTGAGGTTTGTGCGAAGAAAGACCCATTAATGACTATCCTTTTACAACCCTACGAAGGCGAGAAAGAGTGCTTGCAGGAGCAAAAACTTGACCGAGATAAATGGGTCCATTCGTGGGAGGCTGGAACGATAATGGTACGGACACAAATTTGGGTTTAATATATTGCGCAAATTTTCTGTTGCGGAACCGAACATGATGGGGAAGGTTCGATTGATCTTAGGCTGGAAGGTGATTTATTATTATCGATCGCATCGCTTGGTTATATTTAGGACACTGTTCTAACTCACCCTGGGCGGGATTGTTCGCCAGGAACCTTTCTCATCTTTGTTAACTTGCACCATTTTCTTTTTTGTTGATTTCCGTAAACTCTTTCATTCAACATTATACTACTGCTTATCTCAAATGAATTTCCACTAATACCGGGGTCAAAAAGTTAAAAAAAGGCATCGGAAACCGCTATCATTCTGCACCCTTTAATTAGTCAACTGCAGATGATTTATTCGCTTTAATGGAACTCCCACGGCACCGATACACCGCATACACTTGTACCTGTGCAGGGACGAAAGTATTGGTTCCATTCCATGCTGTGGAATGATTCATATTTATTAAAAATTTCACTTTGCCGTAAATCCCCGTCATTGTAGGTATTATTTTTTCTGCAATTGATTAATATGCACTTTACCACAAGACCGAACAAAAAGAAACAGTTGAACGGTGGAGCAAATAAAAAAACAATGCATTGCCCGAAGTTATTCAGTAGAGCTTGATACTCGTTGTTGTTTGCGGTTGTTTGTTTCAGTTTTTTTCTCTCACCAATCAATTGTTGTTGGAGTTTTGAGCGTGAGTTCTTCATGTTTCCACAAACAGGTATATGGGATTTTATATGTAGGTAATATAAAGAGGGTCCAGATTCTTGCTACATACACAGTGTCACAGTTTTTTGAAATTAATCAATGTGCCCCAATGCTTCGGATTGAAGGAAACAACCATGGGCGTCAACTAGAGCTAATGCTAACTCTCATCCCCTTATCCCCTTAACACTTTGTGAATATTAATTAGAAAAAGAAACGGTACACTATCGCCATCATCTTGTTCAGTGTCTTGTCTGTGGATTATTATCACCCATGAAAGTCATTAACAACAGGTTACGCGATTGATTTATGCCTACACGCTTTTCCAACTTGGTATGCAATGAAATGCAGGGAAAGGATCCCAGTTTAACAATTGAAGCATGTCGGTTTCGTGGGTCGTATGCTGTTCGCTGATGGAGAGTGTGTGTGTTTTCCGTCATTCATCCATCCGGCCACTGAGTGTTATCAGCTTCTCAGGTGCCGTAGCAGAGGAAAGTATCGAAGCCAACACTTCATTTCCCATCTCCATATTATGTGGCCCCTGGGTTGAACTGACAGTGATGACAGTAGATTACCGCCACACTGGGTTTGCGAAGTGCTTCTACAAGTTTTGCATTGAGTTGTTTGCTTTGGATTTGCCCTCAGCTAACTATGCAATCCTAGAAAAAAAAAGCGTCGATCAATTTCCTTGAGGATCACATAATTTTTTGAACGATTGAGTTTTCCGAGATTAAACATACCAAGAAGCGTAATCTGGTAATATCTCTTGCCTCCACAAACAATGGCTTACGTTTTAAGTTTCGTGGTGAGGCTTCAATAATCTATTTGGGAAATAAATTCGGTAATTATGAAGGACCTATTTTCTCAGCATTTGGCGAGCCTTAATGCCATAATCTGCCACCTTAAAATACAACAATAAAATGCCACCCGGTAACCGACGTATGCAACCACTTATTGGATTATTAAAGGGCTCATCGTTTTTCTTCCCCGGGATGCTCTAGGCAAAGGACGTATGGTAATTGGCATTAAATAAACATTTCCCCCCTGATAGCATAATCACCATTTCTGGGTGCCGTTTTTCGACGGATTCTAAACCCACGCACCCACACACTCGTCCTTGCCTTGCGTGTGATATCGGCATGTGCATTAACCTTCGCCCGTTACGCGCTCCGGTGGTTTGGCACAAGCACCTCGACAGCCGGCCTTAAAGCGGCGGAATCTTTGTCGCATAATATTGTCCCCGTCCTTACGCGCACACGCGAACAATACACTCCCCGTCGGTGGTGGGAGGGGTGGTTTTGAATGGGGGAATGCAGGAATACCGCGTAACAAGAAGAAGAAGGCAAACGCAGACGTAACGCAAAGAAGCACCTGCGTAATCACACCGATTATGGTATCGCCGGGTTCTGATCTCGTTACGATAATTTTATTCCCTGGAGGTAATTCCCACTGTCAGTATTTAAATCCCCACCCACCTACCGTGGGAGGGGCGGTCGTGGGCTCTGGGGCCCCATTTCTTATTCACCCGGAGGGAACCCGGGCTACCGTCGGCGCTGAATGCGTGAGAAAATGCAATAATAAAAAATCATTTGCGTAATAAACGCATTGTAGGTGCTACGTACGCGGAAGTGAAAAAAAAAGAAATGGAAGAAAGCTCCAAACAATGGAAGCGAGCTTCATGGTTTTTTTCTCCCGTTTCGCTTTCTGTAACGCAAATAGAAAGCGAAATTTATGTCGTACGGCAGCTTTACTTCCTTCCACGGTTTTCTTCTTTATATTTGCAAGTCTATTATCGTCTTACGAGCGTCCGCCAGTGGGTTTGAACAAAAACGTGCTCCAGGGTGCGTTTGGGGACATGGGTTTGAATTTATGGACTCTGCCCACACCCGGCAGATATTCCGATGGGAAACATAGTCGTTTTTTTTTCTTTGCCTGGTTCCGGTGCAACTTTTTTCAAACTTTACTTTTTTGCACGACGAAAATCGGAGCCGGATTTGTTTATTTTTTCTTTTCTGCTTTCAATGAAAATGTGTGTTGTTTACTGTGTTTTCCTTTTGCATTTGGGTGTTTGGTTTTTTTTCTCCCGGAGACGTTTCTCTCAGACGGAATGTCGCGTTCGGGGTCTTTCCGTTTTCCGTTGGTCGGTCGAGACGCTGCTCAACAATAGCTACTTTGGATTAATGGAGCTTATGGAGCGTTAGACGATGACAGTGGGAAATTATTAGCCTGTCAGAACGATGTTCCATCGCCTGCGGGTCGCTGTTTTTAGTGTGAAAATCCTTTTGCCGGCAGTTGCGACGATGTCATCAGCGCCAGCGTCTTATCGCCGACGGCAGTGTGGAATTAGTTAGTGTGAGTCGTGACGCAACATGGCTCCTGGAAATTAAACATACTACTTTAATCAATCACCAACTTGTCACACACACATTCAAACCATACTGGTTTTAATTCAATTTGAAGCCTAAAGATATAAAACGAGCAGAAAGTGTTGCTTTCTATCGAAAGCATGGAATAATCATTGGGTGCGCATGATGGCATATTTGTGTATCCGGGTGTTTGTTATGTAGATTATGTAACTACAAAGCCCTCTATGTTTTAATGGCCGTAATGGCCGTTTTCGGCAGCAAATGCGCAGTATTGTCTTCCGGCTATGGTAAACTGGACCTTTCGTTTTCTTCATTCCTTCTCAGAAGGTTATGTTCCCATTGTTAGTAAACAGACAGAACGGAGCTCTAAGCCTTCGTAAACATATTGTTTTCATCAGCTATGATATGTTTCCCCATGCAACTGTTTACCAGGCTACGGGCATAATAATATTGAACCAAATGGGTATGTAAATAGAATAACCCACGATTGAACGATGTTATAATAGATCAAGCTGGTATTATTTTTCGTTCGAATTTCAATCATCCCAATGGAATGAAACAAACATCCAGCAGAGTGAGGATTAATGGAAGTCCTTTTCTGTCTTGGACGGAATAAGGTCTCAACTCTTTGGCTCTCATATGCCTAGTAACGTGTTTCTTCTCCTTCCGAGAAGCCGATTTTATTGCTGATACGTGCTTATAATTGTTATGATCGAGCTATCGAGTTTGCAGCCGTCCGGATACTGAAAGGATCGGAATTATCCGGAATCCTCCACAGCACAGAAACATTACGCCAAAGCGCCGACCGTGGCCTGCCTTTACCGCCAAACACCCACTCGGTGGAAAACGGGAAACGGTGGGAACGATGGGATCCAGTAGCAAGGATCCTGGTGGCAAGCAATCCCTTGAACTGTCGTAGCATGCCACACCGGGAGGATGGATCGATGGAATTTACGATCAGTCCTGCGACCCCGGCCGGGTGGCTGCTCTTAAAATTAAATTGACTTCGCCCCCGCTCGGTTGCATGGTTTAATTAGATACGTGACGTGGTTCTATTTATCTGCGATTTTCTGACAGACCCGATTAGGACTCTTCTTCCAGCGAAGAATTCGCTCGGCTTCTTCGATGTTTCAAACGAAGGGCGGCGCTTCACGGCGCTCTGACGCAACAGAACGGAAGTATGGTTTCTCGGGTGGCAGCCAGCGTTGCAATATGTGGTCGGAAATCCCCGGATCGATCGAAGGCAGCTAGCAGCTTCTCCTTTAATTGAATATCGAGTGTCAAAGTAAATTTTCCTCAACGCATAATAGAGCAAGAAAATGAAGAATTTTTTCGAGAATTTTTCTGTACAAATCACTCGATAACCGTGATTTTATCAAACTATATGTTCTACTAGTTTATAAATAGCCTCACTGATCGCCTAAAAAATACATGATACTTGGAAAATACGGTTATGACAATAATGTACAACCCGCTCTGAAACAGTAAGCTAACTTTTCCCGCCTCAAACAATTTCTTTCGTTCGCTGGAACGACTTTGCCCGTCCGCTGTACGAGTTTGTCAATAAATTCCTTTCTCGGAAATTGTTTCTACTTCATTTCGATACTGTCTTTCTTATCGGAGCGAGACGATCCCACAAGCAAAGATGGAAAAGGGCCGGGAAATGGAACTTCCCAAGAACCATACGCTTCGCCTGTTCGCGCAGACGTCTAAACAATAAACGCATATCGAAAGTCAATAAAGAACATGTGGAGTTTCTGTTTATTACAATATTTACTCCTCGCCTTGCTCCCACTGACCTGCCGCTCGCAGGTTTCGTGCGGGGTCGTGCAGTGAAATTTCCCATTTACCCAAGAGACTAGCGGTAGTGGTGGGGTTTGGGGCGGTTCTCTTCGGCCATACAATGTACTTGGTACGAATGAAGCAGCATATCTTGGGGGCATGCTTTTCATCGAAACACATCGTCCTTTTTCACGTCCATCGTTCATGCGTCTGTGTTATGTCGTTTCAAAGTTTTCCATAGAATGTAAATTGACGTTGATTTATGGTCAATTTGAAAACGCTTCATGTGATTCTATTTGTATGATTTCCACTGTCCGCTTCATGGGTGGGAAGAAAAAATAGAAACGGGATCTTCGGGTCCGATTCGCCGAAAGCGGAGAGTAATCGAAAACATATGTTGGGTGAACTGGAAAGACAACGGCAACCAGGGAGGAGCAGTAGTTCGGGAAAATCGGTAGGACAAGAATTCAATATAATCAACCTATCAGAAAAACAATAACATGGCGGCAGTGGGAGCGTGGGATAAAACTTTGCGCGACTCACACTCCCACACAATTACACGCCGATTGACTTTCGCCCTCCCTTCCGTGCGCATTTCCCATCCGATGTCCATTGCGCCTTCGCCGGATCGTTATCTGGTGCTCTAACATCGAGCAACACGAGCGAGTCAGTGGGTGATTTATTGAACCAATTGGTTAAAGTTCATAACGCTCGATGTAGTTTTATCTACTGAGTAGCTGTCGTGCCGTGGAGCGACAGGTGAAAGAAAATAGAGGAAAACAAAAAAAAATCCAACAGAATATACAAGACTGACTGGAGCACTGCAGCCAGCCGAGGAAAAAAGGGGAAAGGAAAACTAATATTTCCACCTCATTGATCCGGATATGGTGAAGCAATACTTCACGTCTCCTAGCACCTGTGTGAGAAATTTCTTCCGGCATTTTTTTTTCACATAGAGAATATCAAGCAAGTGGAAAAAAACGATTGAAAGAGGATTGTAAAATGGAACATGCTTTGTTTTATCAACGATTCTTTGAAAGCATAGACCGTAGAAGTGTTTAAATAAAGTGCATGGTAATTCGATCCAGTGCGTTTATCCGTGGGTATTTTTTTTTTATTTGCTTTGGGAGGAAATTAGATTAATCACATTTCAAGAAATAACAGGAAACTTTTTTTAAGTAAAAACAGAAAAGATTTTCCATCATCCCACGATGGCTCGACATTTATCAAAGATGTTTGAAGATTAGCATGGCAAACAAAATAAAAAGTTGTTTATCAAACGGTTTGGAATTCCTTTCGGCAGTTCAACAAATAAGAGATTTTGAGCGGATCTCCGAACAGAATGCGCTTTCATTCTATGTTTGCTTTGGAAAATGCTATTTAATTCGTCTTGTTACGAGCACATTACGGTGGATTTTGAGATTCGCCTTCAACTGAAGACACAGCATTGAAAGTTTGTTCCATTACTTTCCATGTGTTAGAGAATAAGAAAAACGATCGCGTTAAAGAATGCGCAGTGCGTAGCAAACAGAGTGATAAGCAATTAAACAGAACTCCTCGAAACGTTTGAATGGTGGAAAGTTGCTAAATGGACAGCAATGAAAACTCCGGCTCTTAATAAGCGTGGAAGAAACGTCAGCCTTCGCTCATTCTTTCATCACCTTCAGCCTTCTTTCCTCTTTTGTAATTTTCCCAACCCTCGATCGAAATTAAGTTATGACTCGTACCAATTAGTGCCCTGGCAGAGAACCACTCTCCACAAAGCACAATTCACCGACAAAATGATAATAAACGAAAAATGGAATGGAAAACCGCATATCTTCCGCTTCCTCCACCCCCGTAAAGAGCGGACGGACACAGGGACATGCTCGGGAAAGTTGTGCGGCCGGAAGTCGCAATTTCGCAATTTCTGTACAATAAAACCTGCCAACTAATGCCAACTGCTTGGAGGATATGGTGGCAGAAATCCGAGAGTTACTAATGACATCCGCTCCGGGATGGGGCCGGGCCTTGTCCGGCCATCCGACCGAGCATCCGGAGTAAAAAAGTTCCAGCAACTCTCCAGCGTGGACACGAATGGTCATTTTTCAACTGAAGAATGCTGGTGTCAGTGCTTTTGAGTGCTGCGGCACCGTGCTGGCTTAAAGTATGCTACGGCGAGGGAACATAATTTGAGAATCAAAATGCTTCTAATAAATGCTTGCCATTTTAATCAGGCAATGGTTTGAAAGGACTTTGTCACCTAGAAAAGTATATTATTGTTGCCAAAAATTAGTGTCTAAACAAATGTAAAACATTTTCTTTAAAACAATTTGCTTATATAATCATTTTTCGATCACCTTGAAAATTGTAAGGAGGTATGGTACATTGTTCCAGTAAGGATGCAATGCAAACAATGTTTTCTACTCAACTACCTTTTTCAAGACGAGTGAAATTATTTGTCAACCCGGATCTTCGACAGGCTGGGAGACGAAAAGTCCCAGCGCAGGTCAACGGAATCGAACGAGCGTTGGGAAAAGCTTATTTTTGGAAAAACAACTGAACATAATCTGTGACATCCGCCCACATATGGACGGCTACTAGCAACTCTCGGGTGCGACTCTGCCGAGCCGAGGGAGTAGATAGCAATAACATCTTGTTCCACCGTTTCCAGACCCCGGTTCATTCGCCCTTCCGTTTCCTGAAAGACACGGCACCGGTCGAAGGGAACGGAAAAGGACACGAATGTGAATGGGGGAAAACCGTAGGCAAACCAAAAGTCCTGCCGGTTTGGGGATTTGCTTTCGCTTGTCCAAACCAACAAATCAACGTTTGTCTGTTCCCCCCATTCCCCAAATGGAATTGTTTTCGGTGGTTTGTTTGTCAGCAGCGTCATCGTGGTGGTGGTGGTATAAATTAAGAATTTTCCAAGGCACCAATGGAGACCCGATTGAAGAAAGAGGAGGCAGCCCGTGAAGAAGCAGGATCTGTCGGGTG
>JAOEFI010005512.1:2658-34659 GCA_034621735.1 Anopheles plumbeus | reverse complement strand
AAAGATAATTTAAAGAAATTCGTTTTTTTCGTGGTTTTGAGAAAAACTCCACCCGGTGTTCGTTCGGCTCGGGAACAATGTGCCACATGTGCGAAAATGGAGAAAATTCAAGCAATGTGGGTGGCACACAAATTGGTGGCCCCGGTGTCGTTGGCCACCGGATGGAAAGCCTCGAAAAAGGAAACTACATTTAGCACTTTCTCGATTTCTCCTTCCTGCTGGAGCAAGCGATCGAGTTCAAAGGATGTAAAAGTTAGCATGAAGTAACGGAAGGCCGGCACGAAAAAAAAGGAAAAGAAAAAAGAAAAACTACACCCACAAGGGTTTCACTGGCGTGCCCTATCAGGAAAATAAAAACGTCAAATCGAGCACGGAATGCTCAGTGGAAGAAAAGGAAAACAAGGACAGGGGCAATGGAGGGCCACCCAAAGTAGAGCAAACGATGGGCTGGAAAAATAATCTTCAAGGCAGAGTGAGTGCGAAGCGGCCCTCTGCTACGTCATCTGCTTCGTACGTAGCGGAACACCGGCGAAATCATAAATCCTTCAATTCGTTATTCCCAGCGAACGTCGGCGGAAAAGGTGGAGCGACAAATATGTCATTCCGGGTCAAATATCCCCCTCCTGGTACCGTTGCCCCTCCCACTCCCCGGGAGCAACTGGGCCGATTTCATAAAGCCGAACCACACTGGGATTCGTTGTGCCATCGAGAGGATTTTCTTTTATTTTCCCGCAGTCACGCAGAAGGTCGCGAACCCGGCTGAACCCCGCCGCCGTTTGTTCCAAGCCGTTCCCGTGAAGCTGTGTTCTTCTGGGGCTGCCTTTCTTCTCACCCCCACCTAGCCATCACACCTCGGCAACAGGATGATTTTCCGAATGTCACCTTGTTACTACTGCCGCTTCCCGTTCGGTGCTCTTTCGCGCAGTTCCCTTTTTGTTTCCTTCCCTGCCAAGGGGCTACCTTTCTTTTATTGAAAAAGCATTATTACTCACATGAATGTGTATGTGTGTGTGTGTGTGAGTATGTGTGGAATAACATCCCACACTCCCCCTTCCGGCCGTTCACGACCTTCTTCCCGGAAAAGCATCGGATAAACCCTCAACGGAAGTCACAGAGACTTTGGCTGTACGGGTTCACGTCGGAAAAGCCAGACAAGCTCCTAGTGCCTAGCGGTGGGAACGCTGGAACACTTTCGATGGAAAGCTTAAAGGTAAAAACAACCCAAAAAGAAATACCGGAAACCAAAGGCAGGGGACGTCCGTGGCCATGGCTGAGTGGCTTAACCGTTGCGAGCGGGTTTTGTGGTTTCAAAGAAGAAGTGTTGGTGCTTTTTTTCTGTTCGACTGATTTTCGTAGGAAAATACTTTTAACCGGTCGGAACAATCAATACGTTTACCGAGAAGAAGTTCCGGGCGGTACTGGGATGGTTTTTTCCCGTGTGTGGGGGGTTTTTTTTATCGTTTTCCACCGAAGCCTACGTAAGACCACGGAAAGCCGATTTTAATTCGCCATGACGGCATCTCGTGCGCTTCCGGGTTTTCACGGGTGGGGAAAGAAATGGAAGCCATGCGTCCCGGCGATCGGGAATGTAAAAATGATGTCACACACACACACACACACACACTCACATGACAAAAACACCGACAAACGGCCTGCGGCTGCGGCTTTGGCATCGGGCAGCAGATTAGGCGGAATATGAAACAGCTTCCAGGTGCTAAAATTGATGAGCTTCTGAAGGCCAGGTTTCGATTGAATGTACGCCACCGTTCGCGGTTCGGTTTCCGTCGTTTTCACGCCTCCGGCAAAGGGGGGACGATACGCGATGGCATGAATTTCCCAGCCGTCACGATTTATGTGGGTAACGTACGCACCGGAACATGCGAACGGTTGAACGGGGAAAAGAAAAACGAATAAACCACTCCCGAACGAATCGGCCCGAGGGGGAAGTGTAATGACTCACACGCAAATCAGTTCGGCGGACGTTTATGACTGCGGCGGAAGGCATTACCGTGATTTGTATGTTTTCATTTCGTGCTCTCGCGCAAGCCACGTACACGGCGTGCGAATCACGAACCGCGGCGGCCCAGAGAGCTTAGCGAGCAACGTTGTGAGCCGCGTTTGACATTTCACTGCTTTCGTGTTTTGATTATCGTACTCGGCGGAATATTACGTGAGGCTCATGTGTGGACAGTTTATTCCGCGGTGAAATGGATCTGAGAACAACAATCTCGGATCTGGTTTCCACTGTTTTTCATATTGATGCTTTATAAGATGGAACATGGACTTAACCTTCTATTTAAAACTCATTTAGTACTAAAGATAATATGCTTAACACAAACACTTTATCTCATTCTGACAAACATTAAGCTTGAACAACAAATTATTTTACAGAAAGAAGAGTAAACGTATGATCAATATAAATAGCGGGACAATATTTACAGCAACAGGAAATGCCCCAAGACGCCCGAGAAACGACGATAAACGACGAACGAATCTGTAATCGGTGGCATTGATTAAAGGGATTCATTAAAGCAACAATAACGGAGGGATTAAAGAGACTTGGCGCATGGACTCCTGCTCCTGGGAATATCTTCTGCAACAACATCTTCCTCCCGATCGCTGCCCATAAATCCCCACCCGGCCTCCACGTCGCCACCGCGCGAACGAATTCGGAAGCATTGCTACAATAAATTAAATATTGTTGGACGAATTTCACCATCTCGAGCGCGGCCCACCAAGGCAGCCGACGTCGACACGCCCCAACACTTTCATCGTGAAGTGGACGTGAAGCAGGGATCCCTGCTGCCTCGTAAACCATTTAATACCGAGCTTTGCCGTCCCAGCCCGCCGGGGTTCCGTTTGACCGTTACGGACGGTCCGATGGTCGATTGATTTTTCCTCTCGATTGGTCCTACATACCAAATTCTGGCGGTGGTGGTGGTGTTGGTAGTGTGCATTGAGACTCGCAAAACAATGTCCGCTGGTTTCGGTGGTTTAGTTCTACCATCGATCGGCACCATTCGCAATGGAGACGCCTGGTGGCGCATCTGTTAACGAGCGGGGACCGATTGCGGGAAAAATCAAGCACAAGAAGGGGAGGGGAAATGTCTGCCAGAATCGATTCCGAGCGAAGGAACGCCTTACGCCCGGTCGGGCAAACAACGGCAACATCATTAAAGTGTCGCCAAACCGAACCGAAACTCATTGCCGCACGGGTGACAATTTCCCACATTTCCCTCCCCAGGGGAAAATGCCCCTTGGCGAACACTTTCACCCGTCGGCGGTTAAACGGCCGAAAATCTGTTTCATTCACTGAAAATTATTCTGCTGGGAGAAGACAACACCGAAGGCAATGAAATCTGCAACGTGCTCTCCTGAAACCCTTCAATGGCTCCCAGGAGAATTTTCCAGAAGGAAAGCCCACATTCACCCGGACAAGTGTTTTCTGAGGTTGCTGCCAGTGGTCTAGTTGTATTTGTTTCGGTTCTGCTTCCACTTCGAAGGCGATCGGGTATGACATCAAATTTGACCAACAAATTGTTTCCTTCCGAAGCTCCTTCTTTCTTCCCTTTATTCACACATGTCAATTGGAACGTCGATGCCGACGATGATGATGCCGACAGCACCTTGTGCCAACGATGACGATGATGTGTCTGAAATGAACTCAGTCCCACGTGGGGAAGAAACGGGCTTCAATTGAAGCGCATAATACGGTTCACGCTTTTCCTTTTTTTTTTTGTGTCAGAAGGTAAAGGATGTGAGTTCCAGAATACAGAAGTGATGCCAGAAAAGAAGCTCATCAAACGAAAGCAATTAGAAATACTCCATTCCATCAGTTAATTATATTTGACTAGGTTCCACTATTTTTTTGACATCTTTTTGCCTTAAACGACATGTTTGACTAGCTGTCAGAGCAGATTAATTGGAATGTGTTCGAGCAAATTGGATGTCAAATAGTTTTCCAGTTTCCCACACAGCAATTAATTTAAAAAAAAGCTAATAGAATATTGCAGAAAAAGCACTATAATATTTCATCAATTTTCTTGTGTTCGCGAATCCCCTTAATGGCTCGAAGTGGAATGCTTCTTAAAGCGAGCTACAATTCTATTCGGAGCCTCAATATAAATACTCGCCACTCGCCAAACAGGATTGTGGACCTAGTCCAAAGTCAGTAATTTGTGTTATGCTAACTTTAATTCCCCGACTGCCCACCGCCAGATCTCTCTATCTCTCTCTCCCTCCTTTTGTAGTAGACGAGATGGTTGGCTGATCGCTGGGAACTGTTCCCATGGCGCAAGGATGATACGATACAAAAGGACCTTCAAACCAGCTCGTCGTTCCATTAACTGGAACGTATTTACATTTCAACCTCCATCCACTGCGGCCGCAGCGCTTTCCCCCGGAGAAGCTCGGCATTCGGATAACGCGCCTTCCTCCCCTCTCCATCCCTCCCTTGGGTGGAGAGGGGGAGGGAGGGAAAGCGTAACCACAAGTAAGAAATTGTGCACACAAAATATGAAAGACTGTCGTTAGATTAGAAAATCCGTTGTTGTCTTTTATCTTAAATATCCTTCGCAAATATTTGCTGAAAAGCCGCGCCCGCGCGTTCCCCGGCACCGGGCCTTCCTTTCAGGGACGCTTTTGTGCCGTGCGATAGACGAAGGAATCCGGGCTGAGGCGACACGCAGCGTCTCAGTGGGCAAAAGCTGCCAGCAAACAGATTCACTTCCGGCGGGTGGGAGTTGGGAGCTTTTGGGGTGGGTGGGTGGCCTGTGCTTCTATAATGCCTCGCTATTAGCTCCTCTTTCAACAGGTGATCGTCGTTCAGGAGCGCGAGGAAAATGCGCTTCCACGTGTTTTCCTATCGAACGGTGAGCTGCGCTTACACGGCGCTCGCTTTGTTTCCGTTCATAATTTTGATGATTTTATCCATTAAAAGTTAAAGGGAACACCACATTAAAGGGATCCCTGCATTTTAATAGCATCAATTTGCGGTCTCTGTGTAAAGTTTATTAAAAGTTGAGGTTTATTTAAGTCAAAGACAAATGGGTCACGATTCAATTATTTAAATAGGACCTACCACCACAAGGAATATACTTATCTGCTTATAAAGCTATTCAAGCAGAATAAATTAGATACGGTGAAACAAATGAAACATTCTTAAAGCAGTAAATTCCAAATTAAAACAAAACACCGCCCATTTCAAAAACGGGGCTAGAGCTTTGATTACATTTTATTCCACCGGGAGCGAACCGGCTGCATCCTGAGATAACAAAACCACACCACTAACAAAGACTTTCCGGGCCGTCCCTTCGCCTTCCCACCCACGGATCCTTGGCTTTGTTCGAACACGAAGAAGCAATTCGCTCGTGACGGAACCCCAAAGTGCAGTTTATTATTCTAAACTGCCCTTTCAGCTGGAATGTGCAACACGGCGCGCGTGAAAGAGCATCGAACGCAAACGACGGCATCGCCCGCTGGCTGGCACCGTCCCGATCCGGAGCAGCAGTGGAGTAACCTTTCCGTCGGGCTTTGCCCACTCATCCTTGACCCGCCTGTTCGCCTGGGTTCCCGGGTCGACAAAGGACACCATACCGGGCCACGGCTTTCACGCCGACGAGATGCCGCTCGAGATGCACTCGCCGAATGATGGAAGAATGCAACCGGAAATGTGTTTCTTCTTCAGACGGCGACGATGACGAGGACGGCGAGGAGTAGGACGATCGTGGGAACAGTTTCCGGGCGAGCACTTACCTTATTGTTCCCGCACTATCTTCCCTCGGAGTGGGTCGATGACAGCAAAAAGGAATCCTCCCAGCAGGGGGACACCCCCACCTCCCACCGCCAATGATGCAAACGGTCCTCCCGGAAGGTGGCGGGAGAGAGTGAAAATTCGCTGCATTGCACCACTCCCGGAGGGAAACGCGTCGCTTTTCCGGCTGCAGTGAAAGCGCAGCAATAATGCCCCCCAAGAGGCCCACTCGAAGGTGCAAACTGAACCGGTTCAAGTTGTAGGAGATAACCGTTTCGAAGAGAGCTTCCGAGCTGCCGACGCGAATCTAAACACCATGTCACCTAACCCACCGGGTGGGAGGGGGTGGTTGTGGGAGGCCAAGATTTCCGTCGCGTAAAGGAAACGGTGTTCGGAACGTCTTTTGCCCGCCGGACGACGGGGAGTTTCCTTCCGTCGTCAAACACCAGAGCGTAGGTTGTTTTTCTTTTCTCAAGGTCACGCAAACAACATCACTGAATGCCCGGGGGGAAGATAGAAACGGACTGGTAATGGATGGAAAACGATTAAAAAATCATAGAAACACACAGGCACGCAGAAGAGCGCACCGGAGGCAAATCGTTATTATCTGTGCAATCAACTCGGTCTCACCGTTCCGTCACGACAATGCGACGGTTCCTAGGGTGATGGTGTGTGTCAGCTGCCGTTTTCTTGCTTTGTTTCTTCGGCGGCCTTCTTACAAAAGGGGAAGGAAAAACATGCACGTACCACTGCACGATGTCACCGTGTTCTGTGTTTTCTTTCGCTAAACATTTCTCACAATCACCCGAACAATGGTTGCGCATTGCGCGGGGGTTTCACCGTCTTCACCGGTGTCCCGTGCCCTTTGTTTGCCGCCACCAGGAGTTTTCCTGGGGCCCAGTTTCCAGATTTTCCCGGCCCCGTTATGGAACCCGTGTATACTCGGTTTTTTTTTTGTTTCGGTTCGTTTCATGTCCCAGGCAATGTTTTATGCTGACTGCGTGTTGATCCGTCTTTTTTCTTACTTTCTCCTTCACTCTCTCGCTCTTTCTTTCCTTCTCCCTCTCGTTGTTTCAGCTGCCACGTGCACACTCTGGTGTAGCCCGAGGAAATAGGGCTTAATGTAGGAAGCAAAAAAAAACTGGCAGTCGCATACATTTTCCAGGAGCTTCAGCATCTGTTGTACTGCCGCCAGCAGCGGAGAGAAAAAAAGTAACTAAAGGAGAAAGAGAGAGAGAGAGAGAGCGAGCGAGAAAGAAAAGAAATGTTCTCACTCAAACGCGAGGCACATTTTCCGAGCAAGCTTGAAAAGTGAAAGGTGCGGAAACAAACGCCAGCGGCAGCACCAACAGCTGCAAGGTACGCTCAAGCAACTACAAAAGCAGCTGAATGGTAAGTGAAAAACGGAGAGTGAAAAAAAACAACAAACAACAAAAACAACAAATGAAACATAGGAAAAACAACACTTCAGTGGAAAATAAACAGTACAATCGGTGGCATATAAAAGCACGGGGCGCAAAACAATACGGCGCGAGGCAGTGGAAATGTAACTCGTTTGTTCATTACAACAAATTTAGACTTTCTTTGTTGCGGCTCTAATCCGTTTTCGGAAAGCAGATAAAGGGCGTTGCCGGGGACCGAGGGAAGCCGTGTGAAGCCACTCGGTTTTGATATTTTTTGCCGGTTTTGTTCGTCGGGGCATTGCTTGTGCCATGGTTTGCGAATGCAATGGGGTGATGGTTTTCCGTTTTTCGTAAGTATTTGCAAAGGCGTCAAACCAGTTGCACTTTTATCGTTTGTTTTGTGACGATTCTTTTGTCTAATCGAAACCAGTAAACGTTAGCTTTCATCGGGAACGAAGCCAAAAACGATATTTCCTCTGCTGGAAACTGGAAAACTTCCGAAGTAAAATGTCGCTATTTCGGAACCATTACTCAATGGCGTAACACGAAAGAACGTGGAATTAAAATTACAATTTCAATTACAAATGCAATGTTGTTTGCCCACTTTGAATGGAAAGAGGGAAAACTTTTACTTTTAACGAGCTCAGATTGATTGTCCTTCGGATGGTGAAAGTTTGTTTGGTGTTTATTTTGTGATGAAATGAGAAAATCGTGTACAAATCAATTAATTACACAAAACTGTTGACAGTTGCATAGGGGAGCTTAGTTTCCCATGAAAGAGCCAACAATTACCAGTGTGATGGAAACGAATGGAACCAAAGCCGGGGGAAAAGCGTTTGCAAAAGTTGCGAAAGCATGCCATTAAGTTTGCAACTTGTTTGATCATTATTCCAACGCTCATTTACATGTATCTCGATTATACACTGTCTGCTGTAAAATGGAATGGAACGGAGCGGAAAGTACTCATTACTAATTTCCCACACCGAGTACTGCATAATTTTAAATAATCATCCCTTATGCATCACACGGCGCCCCGGCTATAAATTCCATTCCACGCCCAGGCCCGGCGGCAGACAGTTATGGCCACAAGAACAGGGAAATGTTCTCCCGCAGCGGAAGCTTTCCCGCCCGCCGGAGGCGCCAGGGCGCCAGCCATAGACTTTTGAGCGGCGCCTTACAAGCATTTTCCATCGCGAGGTTTTAACAGCACTTTTCTCCGCCATTACTTTTCCGCTGCGCTCGATTCCGTGATGGGCCGGGCCGCTCGCATCGACGGAAAGAATATCGCTGGAAATGGGTGATAGAGCGCTGGCCAGCTGGCGGAAGCGCCGGAAGCGCCAGCGTCTTCGCTTATCATAAGTTACGACACGCGCTCCAGAAAGGGGAGAACGTGGGAGGAAAGCGAAAATCTGTTCTCAGACAGCTTGCGAATGGTTTGGCCCTGCCCACTTCGCCCTGCACCTTCGCCGGCCCATTCCACAACCCATTCTCCACCAACAGCAGACGGCGTCTGCTTCGAAGGCAAGAAGTGGAAGTATCTTTCGAATGCATCGCACTTCACTTTCTGCAACACGTCTAAATTAATTTCCAACTCATTTATATCAATCTTTTCATTTGACAAAAGGTTTCGCCCGTTCCTTCGGCCGGGCGGGGCCCATTTCGTCGGGGCGAACGGCGCCGCAAAGGCAACTCGGCTGCAATGATGATGGCTGTTGAATGCGCCCTTGCAGCAAACGACAGCTTGCAGGAAATGCCGGCGAGTTCGGATCGTTTGTCTGTTCATTTTTGAGCCGTTCCGAGGAAAAGTGGTTCGCTCGAGGCGGGCGGCACCAGCTGCGCCGAACAGATGGTGAGCGGTAATTACAAGCCAGCACAACCTCTGTCGGCAACTGTTGCCATTTGCTGCTAATGCCATTAGTTCTTCTACTACATCTTCATCCAGCGCGTAAATCTTCTGCGGGAATGATACGACTTCGACATTAAAGCTGGCTTAGGTATTACTATTTCGAATGGAGTAACTTTATAAAGTTATTGCGGGTTTTCGTGAAAGGAAGAAGATGTCTGAAAAATACGAATATTCTTCGATATACGATGAAAACGAATCCCCTATCCCATTATGCCCGATTTGGACATTTTTATCATTCGATGGAGGCGCCTGGTGGTTTATGATATTTTTCGTCCCTGTGCATGCAAACCAAGTTTAAATTTGATACTCCAACTAAATTAATCTTCAATAAAGTGTTTCATAACAAATTCCAGTATTGTTGGAATTTTTTTAATAAGTAATAAGATCAGCGAGGTGCTGCACTACATGTTAGTAATAGTAAAACTCTGATAACCCTCAAATAAAACCTCAAGAATAAATGCGTTATCCTGAGTTGCCTTATCCTACATAGTACGTCCGTGCGAATGCTGTCGGTCACACTTGACGCCCGCGATATCTGTTCCATCTGGCACTCGAAATGTCAAGTCGACCGAAAACGCTACACCCACGTCACGACCGAGTCGAACGATTGAGTGCTGAATCCCCCTCGAAAAGGACTCCGGAGCTCCGTTCCTGCTTCGTTCTCTTGCCCAGCACGATACCACCACTCACGCAAGGGACAAGCGCAACGAAACATTGCAAATAATAATCATCCTATTTTGGAAAACCGAATACGAAATGGTACTAAATCTCAGCCCAGCATCCCCTAGGTGCGACGTTCGGTGGGCAAACACAATACATTCGGGTCGACCAGACAGAGAGGAAGAGAGGGAGCGAGAGATAGAGAGATAAAGAGAGAGAGAGAGAGTTGACACACGCAACACTTCAAGATGTCGTGGGTGTTATGCAAAAAAAGGGGGAACCGGCATGGGAAAGCTGGAAGCCGGTTGGGAAACTTATCGGACAACAAAGGGAAAACCGGTCGACTGGAGTGACATGTGGACCAAAAACTTGGAACAGAAACAAAAGTACGTTAGAGCGGTGTGAAGAAACAAAAGCCCGACCCAGACACTTCGACGAGTGTCCCATCCGATTGCGGTTCTCTCGGTCTCTCGATTTGTGGGTCGTTTCGGTAACGGAGACTTGAGGCAGTGAGAGGTGTGCGTTTTATCGATTTTCCATCTGTCGCTTCCGTTACGGGGGCGGAATCGTCCTGTACGTTGCTCCTGCGAGCTGTGTAGGTGTGTGTGTTTTTTTTTTCGTTATCCTTCCAGTCGTTTTTTTTTTTGTTCCTTCCGACGACATCTAAAGTCAGTTCTGTGAAAGCTTCGGGGACGAAATGTGACCCAACCAGCGCACAGCCGACATGAATCCTTACGTGCACAAATTTGACGCCCGACGCAGGAATTCGCCGGCAGGACCTTTGGCAGGAGCGGAGTCCTCGATCGAGCGACACTCGAACCGAAAACCGAACGAAATTGAGGATTTGCTCATCCCCGTTCGAGAGGTGTCCTCGTAAGGTCGAGGGCGAGTAGCGATGGGAAGAGGCTGATGTGGGGCGGGGGGCTGATGAGAGGCTGATTGCAAACCGCAACCCCAAAACTGGTGTCCTGGCTGGCGGACAGGACGAGCATCAGACGAGGCGAGAACTGTTGGCGTATCGATAAATTTATTTGACACAATTATCTCCACGTGAGGTAGGGCCGAGAGCAATCTGATAGCTTGATGGGTGGCCAGGGAAAATTGTTTATGGGTGCCTATAAGTTTGCGGACTGCGCAGCGGGAAGGAAAGGCCGGGGGATGAGATGATGGAGGGCAAATCTTTTTCGACGCTTTTTTTTTGGACCACCGCAGCAATGCGACATAAATACCAACTTAATGGAAACCACATTGAGTCGAAGCCGCTTTTCCACGCAGCCACCTTCCGTCAGCTTTCGCCACCCCGCCGCCTCCCCTCAACAACCTTCCAGCGATGCTGGGTGCGGTGCCTCGCCGGAAGCGGCCCTCGCTCCTGGTTCGGGTTTAGTTGTATTTTATTTCCTTGTTCTTCCTTTTCTTTTTTGTTTTTCCTTGGTGGAGGGCTTTTACTTTGCGGTCAAGATGACCACCAATCCATCCGTTGCGTGGTTCGGGAATCGGGAAATGTTTCTTTTTTTTTCTGCGAGTTCCATGTTTTCTGCTTCTGCCCCCGTTTTTCCTTATCACAATCCTATTCGATTCGATTTGTCAGTTGTGGTCTTTTTCCTTTCTTTTTTTCCCTGTCCTACCAACTCCCCCTCCTGGCCTCGTTGTGTTGTCAGTTCCAACTTCCCGTGTCTCTTTTGAAGGCCCAATTTCTCGATTCCCCCTCCCTTCCTCGGTCTCTCTTGCTCCGCCTTGTTATATTATCCTTTTGATCCTTTTGCCACCCAGCCGGTCGGAAAATGTGTTCCGTGGAAAAACTTCCAGCTCGCTGGGTTGCGCAGACCGGTAGCGCGTGTATTGTTCTGGACTTCCCGCAGAGTGCAGGCAGGCCGTCCAGTTACCCTCAGCCCTCTCCATATTTCCCCATCCGCCCCCACCCCCCATAACCCCACCCCCACCACAACACCGCAATACACGAGTGGTTTTGCACGAGTGCCATCTTGGACGGTTTAATATTTATCTTCTAGTCAGCCGCCCGGAATCCGCCTACCAATTTTCCGAATGAAGCCTGGCAGTGCCAAATCTTCGACCACTCTGGACGGTTTTGGGAGTTCCTTTGGGGGTGGGAGTATTGTGTCGGCTGCTGCTGCTGCTGCTGCTGGCCTCCAGGGCCTATTCATCGCAAAGATCAATGGCTATTGTAACCCCGGGGGATGGCTTCCGCTTGGGGGGCTGGGCAGGTAATTCAATCCCGGAAGTGGAATTAGCACCGTGGCAATATAATAAACGTCACGTGCGAGCGAAAGAAATGTATTTCCACTGCGGAAATAAACGAAGGAGGAGGAAAAGGGGAAAGTGATGAAGGGAAGGAAGATAAATTCGGGATATTTGTTAGCTTAATTGAATGCCACGCCGGCGCTGTAACGGATACTGGCTTTTTGGGTTTTACATTACCAGTTAGCTGCATTTCCATCATGTTCCTAATTATAGAAGTAAAATACCAGAGGGAAGACTCCATATTTTGTTACAGGACGAAGCAATCGAAATAAGAGTTGACATATTAAGTGATACATTCAAACACACTTCCAGGTTTCGTACTAAAACATAGAATTTCAGCTTAAAGTACTTCCGCCAGCAATTGCTATCGCTTGAAAGCAACTCCAACAACTACTTCGCCAACTTCAACTCCCCCGTTCGTTTGTAGGCCGGCCGAAGTTTCGTCGATCAAAGTTTTCTCCAGCCGTGGTGCAGTGTCCGCAGCACTTCGACCCATTATCGCTCGAGCGTTAAACAACGGCAAATCATCGACAAATCATCGCTGCCGTAGTCGACCAACGCTGGCACCAACACCAACAACATCTACTCCGCCGACTGCTTAGCGTTTCGTTGACAGGGCAGCGAACAGGAAATTATTCCCCCACCCACCCAGTAACTCGTCCCCCGCGCCCCCGGCCCCCGGAAGCTCAACGACGAAAGAATGTATGCGCGCCCCAAGCGCGGCGCTCCGTCTGAAGAATGTGAACTGTCAGCCCACCCGGCAAGCATTGGTGTCTTCGTCTCTCTCTCTCTCTCTCTCCTAGTCTTATCGGAAGTGCGGAACAGCCCGGTCCCGGTGCCCCGGTTTAGTGCGAAGTTCGTACGGCTGACAGGATCCAGAAGCTGGCCGAGATCGTCGTTGCCATAGCTCCCTGGTGGTCTTTGACTTTGGTTTAGGTTAAGGATTTGCGCTCTAACCACAGTCAGCTGGGGGTGAGAGAGGGGCTGAGGCGGGTGGGGTAGTATGCCAACCTAACCCCCTTTCTCCCCAAACGCGCAACATCGCCGCTCGGTTTCCAGTTACTCGTTCGTTTCCGGTGTGCACACGGGCCATCCTCAGGCGCCAGATCAAAGGCAGTTAAACTTGCTCCGAGTTTTCCCCCCATTCAAAGGCCTGGTCCTTTCTCTCTCCCCTCCTCCCTCCCCCCGCCTCTCTAGCCTCCTCGCCGGGGTATGCCTTGGTCGTATCTTCGCATGCCGTCCGTACCAGAGTTGAACCGGCCGCGGAGACGACCGTCGACCCTCTTCGGCCGCCCCTAATCTTGAGCTTCCTGTGCGCGCGCGGGTCGCGTCGGCGGCTGCTTTACGGCTTTCCCGGTTCGGCCTTCCGGGATGCGAATATTTCTGCCACCGAGCCTGGACTGCTTCCACTGAAGCAGGATCGTCCCGCGAGCGCCCAGAAGGGGAAGGATGCGAGTCCCTCGCGTTCGCTCGACGCAATTCATAATTCATGGAATCGTACGCCTAAACTAATCATATGGATGCCTTCGGGGTCCCTTTTCCTTGGGAAGCCTCCGCTTAACGACGAAGACGACGACGACGACGACGAAAGGGGGGGGGAGGGATACTTCCGCACCGAGACGAAAACGGAAAACATAAACTTTCAACAACAACAAGGAGAGAAAAAAAACCCACCAACACCCACCCACCGCCCATGGCCTGGAAAACTCCTTAAAGTTGCCATTGTCGAAAGGCGCTAATGGAAACACTAACGGTTTTCCAGCCGAAAGCCCGCAAACGACGATGACGATGGTCCTTGGGCGGTACAGCTTGGAGGATTCGTTAGGACACTGTTCACCATTCCGACACGACAAGGGGTTCGCTCACTCCCTCTCTCTCTCTCTGTCTCTCTCTCTCTCTCTCTCTCTCTCTCTCTCTCTCTCTCTCTTTTCGCTTTCCCTTTCTCTCATAGTGGGACTGCTTGTTGCTCGGGGGAAAAATTCCCAACTCCTGAAGCTCGCCACAATACCACAGCCAGCGCGTGGTACACCGTGTGCCGTGTTAGTTGGCCCCAGCAGCCAAAGGTACGCCAGTACCAGTACGGATACGGGCTGAAAATGTAATTAAGTTTAAATGGCGTTTAGTAGCGCTGGCTGACTGCTCCGCCTCCCCCCCTCCTGGGCCTGCCGCCAAACCGGAACGAACGGCTGATCGCTCAATGTGATAACGGAAAGCGATCGTGTTGGAAAATTAACCCACTCGCCCGGTGTGCCTGTCAGCTGCACACCCACACACGGTGCCGTAACCGAATTTTCCGTTAATCCAACCATTATCTCCCAGCTGCCCTGCAGCGGCTTCGGGTTCGGCTGAACGCGGCACGGAAGGCTGATTCAAATTGGATTTGCTTCATTTATCATCAATTACCAGTTTCAGTTCCGCACACCGCCGGCTACCCCTACCGGTGCCACCGGGAAACGCTTCTGACGAAGAAACTCCATTCACATTCAGCAGAGATGTGATACCCAAAACCCTATCCCAAAAACCATTCTCCGATGCTGATGCCACTGGGTGGAGTTGGGATGGAACCGTTCATCCTATCAGTTGCATTGTTTCCTTCTGGGCGGGCTTGACGTCAGTAGCATCGCGCATTGCAACACTAACCACCCCGCAGAGCATCCACTGACGCTGGCGGAGGAAATTCACTCAACGCGCTCATCCGTTGACGGCTCACGTGAGACGTACGGGATGGAAAGGTGATCGCTTTCCAAACCGAAGACAGCACGGAAGGAGCACAGATCTGATTATTCCCGTTTTCCCGATGCATGCAACGGCCGGCCGGATGGAACTGAAAGGAATCCACCAAACGGGATCCCTTTAATGGTACGAGGAGAAGAATAACCACGCCATCAATTTGACAAAAAGGGGAAAGAGAGAGAGAGAGATAAATTGACAAGGGTGTGGATGTGGTACATAATTCCAACGATGCAATTCGGTCTGAATTAGTGCATACAAAAGCACCCTTCTTCGCGGATATGCCACAATTTTCACCTTATAATGCCTTCGTTCGGAAAAGTCTGTACCACAATTATTCGCCTCCGCAACTTTCCACCCCAAGAAAAAAGTTACCACTTTGTTGTCAATACAACGAGTATACAAACGATGTTATTACAACAAAGTTAAGCAGAAATTAATTTTATAGTACAATAATGGAAGCTAAGGTCAGTTTGTTTACCACACATTCAAAGACGACTTATTTATTCAACATACAATTGGCAACCCATGATAAGATAGAAGCTTCCCTTGGACACTGTAGCTTATTGAGAGTTTAATAGTACTTGTTGATAAATACGATAAGGTTACATGTTAGGGTTAGGAGATCCACTGTTTAGAGCGAGTCGTCTTGTGTGTAAACGTTTGTTATCCTCGCTCTATCAGTAGCTCCGTTTTTTGTTATCATTACAGTGTACATGTGTTAGTGTTAGCGCCACCGCCGCGGGAAACCATTTTGGAACTCTCTTCGTCGTCAGCTCCCGCGTCGGATGGACATATGTAGTAAAATAAAATATTACGTCGTAAGTAAAGTATTACCAATAAAAGGGCAACAATAAAAAAATAAAGCACAACGAAGGGATTATCCGAACACAATTGGACCCTAAACATGGACAAGTACAAAAACAGTTGATACTTCGCCTAAAAAAGCGGAGATTGACTTTCAAAACTAAGGAACCGAATACAAGCTTTGTTTCGGAACATTCTACCAAATGAAAAACTGAAAAAACCCACCAAATATTCAGGTCATCCGTTACAACGCTACACGGAACGCAATCTGTCATGAATGATTATGGGATTGTCGTTTCAGTTTTCCGCAGCGAGACACGAAAAAAAAACCACCGACAGCCACGCGTTACAACATGCGCCAAAACGGCTCACGCTTTAACTTCAAACATCAAAATGAAAACTCGCAACTCACAAACAAACAAACAAACAAACAAACAAACAAACAAAACAGAAACAATCCTTCACGCGTCATGTTCGAATGCGTGTCTACTTTAAACAACGCTGCACGTCCCCTTTGCCCCTTCCGGCTTCCTGGCCCCCGACCCTTCGCCAACACATTCGTCCTTTCGCTCCGCTGCCACGCAAATAAATTCACGGAGCTAATAATTTCCCATAAATTACCATCATTTTTCCCTCCTCGCCCCCCCCCCCCCCCCAGCCCTTTCGGCCTTCCGTACCCGGAAGTGCCCCCGCCCAACCGGCCAGCACCGCACCGGCAAAGGGTAACTAATTCAAATGTTATGCAAATATATGGATCTGTTTCCTCCGTACGTCGATGCGCTGACGGAGCGCATTTCAGGGCGCCCCGACGGGCCCAGGACGGGCCGTACCTTAACGTCGTTAATGCCATCGTTGCGTCAGCGCGTCGGCCTCATAATCGTCATCGTCACCATCGTCGCCACCGTCGTCGTCGTCGTCGGCTGAGTCTGGCGCAAAAGAGGAACCACAGGATGGCCGCATTTCCCATCGCAAACACGTGCCTGGAGCGCGGATCATAAAACGCCCGGATTCCGGTTTCCGGTTGCCAACCCCGAGTGGGGGGGGGGGGGGGAAGGAATGAGGTCCCGGGGGTGGCCAGCCGAATGAAGTAAGTCCTGTGCCTCCCATCGTCCCCCACCCCCATCCCCATCCCATTCGTCGAGGTGCGGACCTCCTGTGGTAGGAAGCAAATTTCCAATTAACCTTCAAACAGAACTCTTTCGGTTTCGGCCAACCACACACACAAAATCACACACACACACACACCGGGAGATGTAATAAGTTCCAGCGAAGGGAAATAAATTTGCCGGCAAAGAAAACGCAATTGGAAACGTGTCGTGAATGATAAGCGCCCTTTCCAGCAGGTGGTGGTCCCAACCCGAAGGGGACCCCGATTCAGACGTCCGATTAACTGTTACTGTGGGAAGAAAATGGAAAATAGGAAAACCCGCCCCCAAGGCTCTGCCCCCCGCTTCCAGCAGGCACTGGTACTGATTTCGGATTCTAGAAGCACTCCTCGATGGCCGGTGTTTTCAAATCCCATTCCCATGTCCCATGACTTCCGGTGGACTGTTTCCTCGTGCCGGAGTGTGCCTGTGTGTGTTTGTAGGGTTGGGTCATTATAATGATAAGCCTCGTCCCGCCCCAGAAAAACCCGTCGTGACCCATTTCATGTTTTCTGCCGAATCGACATGTTTCCGTGTTTCCGGACGATGGAAAAGCATATCTCATTGTTGTTATCTTGTTTTTCCCAGCCTGTTCTCTTATCGAACCGATTAGTGATTAAGAAATGAATTCCACTGATAGGTTCGATCATAAATCTCTTATTCATAGGGTCGACCCTAGTTACTTTCCCGCGTTTGGAAAAGCAGAAATGTGATAACAAAACAACTTGTTGAAAAAGCGTACCAAATCCCATTTCTATAAAGCACTCATCGAACAACATAAAACGGACAAAAGAGATCATAAAATAGCAAATGTTCAGCAAACGGCAGTAAACATAGGGTGAATTCAACACTGATTGCTTTATGTTGGAAAGTATAATACAATCGAGTGAAATCCACTGCGTGATTAAACTGGTCCAAAGGGAAATCGATCTGATTGCCAACGCAGGAACTAGAAAACCTACTTAACACGTTCCAATAATGTTGAACAGAGCGCCCACACGCACAGACAGTACTTGGAATGAAATAAAGCTGAAGGGCACTGGAAAATTCACGCACAACATAGAAGTAGGAAAAATAAAGATCATGAAGCATGAATGCGTGGAGTTTCGCATGATTCGCTTCATTGCCACTTCATCACAGCCACCTTCGATGATCGCTGTGCGCACAATGCACTACTACCACTACATACAGCTCATGAATACAAATCCTTTCGGCACTCGGAAAACGCACTCCCGGACCAGCCGTAAACAAACACCAAACCGAACCGGGGCCACATCAAGTCAAGTCAACGTCCTGCGGTTGAAACAGAACACATCGTTGGAGCTGCCGCCGCAAAAAAGGGGGCCGAAAATCTCACCTCCCCGCTTCTAAAACGAGACGCTTTCCAATGGTGTTTTTTTTTCCACCAGACGCTGTCCAAACGGGACCAATCGAGTCAACAAATCAACCGGGGCACAAAACTGAACAAACAAACCCTCGGCCCGGGTCCCCCACGCCCTTTGGAGTGGATCATCCTGCCTTGGTCCTGCCGCGAGCGAAGTGAGCCGATAAATTTCCACGACTGCACACAGTCCACCGTTTGCTCTGGTGGATGTTAAAAATTAATCCAATTTCACGAAACCTGAAAGCGTGCCGGTGTTTATGCGCCCGCTCGGTGCAGGCTTCTCAGCTTTCCACGAAAATCCCTCCCTCGGCCGTGACGCGAGTGGCGCGGAAAATCGCGCGAACGTGTGGAAAACCCAACACTCGGCGCTCGGGCGGAACCGTAGCCGTTACCGGAGGGTGCGTTCGCCCCTTTCCGAACACGGTGGAAATGCATTCGCAAAGGGCACGCTTTTCCGCCGCCCAACCGGGGGTGGCGGGTTGTTGGACTCCCCCGCTGGTTCGCCGGTCGGCGAAAAAACATCGCAATCTCGCTCCGCGGAGGCCCATTGGGACGGAAAATGGAAATGGGCAGCGTTATGCGAAACACGACAAAGAAACGACAATGGAATGGAAGAGCAGGGAAAACCCGACCGATCTCGGGCGAACGGTGCCCGATAGGGTCGTAATGGCGGAGAAAAACAAATCCCACCGCTCGACCGGAGCGGAAAATGGAGGTGGCTGGAAAAACTGCAGCCCTCGTAATGAATGACTGTGGTTACACGGGATCCTCCACGGTTCGTTCGTTTGTTTTTTTTGTTTGTTTGTTTGTTTGTTTGGTTGTTTGTTTGTGTGTCGTTGTATCTGTGTTGTTTTCTGTTTGTTTCGCCACGTGTGTGCCCCTTTGTTGGTCGCTGAACGTGAGGATGGAATAAAACACCAATATCTCGGCCCACGATGGGATAGGAAAACATCCAGAGCTCAACAAAAAAAAACCAACGATGTTGGAAAAAGGAGAAGCAGAAAAACCCCATCCCTTGGCAATTGCAACGGACGGGAAACTGCATCCTCCGGGGACTGCGGATGCCGTTAAGTGGTCCACCGATGCGTGGATGGACATTCGAAGCCGGACGCAGCACGGAACCGGTGCCATTTTCCGCATGCGTGACCTGCATATGGCGTGCGAATTTATTGGCAGTGCGCATTGTTACGGCGTGACTTGGGGTTGCAGTGCGTCGTCGTGCCTTTTTCCACCCCGCGCCCAATGCGAAAACGTGCAATCGAATTTTTTAAAGCGATATCTTACAAAAAAGCACACTGTTGTTTACTTTAGTGGAACGCTTCTTCTTCTGATTCGTTGGACCGGTAAATATATTATTTTATTTACATACCCCGTTCTTGAATAGTATATAAGTACTGAAATAAATGGCTTATGAGGTTCAGCCAAACTTCGAGCTTCTAGAGTCTGTCCAAGCGCAAAATAAAACATCAACCAATGATTTGTTTTTGTTTAAACCTTTTGAACGAGGATTGTTAAATTGGGAAATGTTGAAAATTCACGTTGAAAATCCACTTTTCGCTAGAAGGATAGTTTCAAAACAGTTCCAAGGAACTGATGAAATATTGTGATACACTACCAATGTAATGTTATACACAACCAATGTATGTACATAACAAAAAAATGTCAAAATTCTCCCTCTTTAGTATTTAACAAAAATTATTTTTTATTGTATTAAACCAATGCATGATTGCCAGCTAATATAAAGTTCGTTCCCTTTTTTTACTCTATTGCCCAAGTTTTTCGTGGAAAGTATGTGGTGAAAAGATTACAGAAGGATGTGTGGAAGGTTTGATAAAAGAAAAAATACCAGTGTGAAGACATTCGACCACCCTTTCCTAGCACGTCTTCAGAAGAGGGCACACTTTTCACGCCATTTCAGACGACTCTTGATTCAATTTGGTTTTCCACAGTTTGCAAAACGGAAACGGGCGCTTCCGGGGCGTGAAGAAGATGATTATGGTGATACTGTTGTCTGAAACTATTGTCGAGCTAAGCATTCCCTAGTTTGGGATCTTGGAATCCTTTGTAAGAAGCCCCCCTTCAACCCGGCATTGATTCTGTTTCCGGGTTCTCTGTGTGTGTGTGTGTGTGTGTGTACTTGTCAATAACGCCCAACGTCCGGGAAAGTTCGTTCTCAAATGCTGGGTGGAAATGCAATCAACTGCTCATCTTGTGTCGGTTTTCTTGCGGGACTAACGCAACCGAGACCGAGAAGTCCCGTGTGTGTGTCCCGTTCCGATGTGTGCCTGCGACAGCCAGGATACAGCCACGAAACCGCAGTTTGAGTGCGCTTCTGCTGATTTTATTGCACCCGAACCGGGACTCTTTTTTTTCTTTCCTGGTCCGCCACGCAAATCAACGTCTTCTAAGTGGCATGATTGCATGCAGCCGAAAGCGATCGAACCAGCCTGGACCGCTGCCTGGACGAATCTCGTATCATGCCCTAGGACGAGCCCGGAACGGACTGCTGACGATGAGGGTTTTCCCATTTTCTCAAAACAAGGGCTGCAAGGATACGAGCCGTGCCGATAAAGGCGACCGCCGGGTTTCGGGGATGTTTGCAATTGACTTGATGCGACGACACCGCAACGTACGGTTTCGTGTTATTGTGTCGTTGCATCGGGTTACGACTCTCCACCCCCTCCCTTCGATAGAACACCAGCCCCCTTTCCTTCGTTTGAATTTCGTTCCCACACAGGGACGACACTTCTGACGGGGCGGACGGCACTTCGTGCATCCGGGGACGCCGCACCGCAGCCATCTCATGCATGATGATGATGATAATCACGCACACACACACACACAAACGTGCGGGGAATATGTAAAGTTTCGACCGAAATCGCATTCGACGCTTCGCGTACCGGAAACCGGAAGCATCCGCTGTGTGCACGGGGGGTTGAAGTTGCATCCCATTTCGGACCGGCCGTGGAAAGCCGGATTACGGCCGGGGGGTTGGGTGGACGGCGTGGGTGGTTGAAGCCCTTAATGGGAAGGAAGGAAAACGGTTCGTTTATTACAGTTTTGCAATTTCATGCGTCTTGCGCGCCACCGAGCTCCGTTGCCATTATGCCCGGAACGTGTTGGTTCGTGTTTGAGGTTGGCAACCGTACCAACCGGAGCGCAAAGGAAGATGGCTCCAAGGAATGCCACTTTGTGCCACTAAGGTGTAATGTCAAAGCGTAACAATGTGCGCGGTTTAGATGCTGGTGCTGCAGGGTGGCTGGAATAATTGCTGGTGGTGATTATTTGCCATTGAAGATTATCTTTTACACACTGTTTTAATTGTTAAAGTATTTAAAGTGGTATCTCCTACGAAGCAAATATGTTCTTCGTTATAGGGAAAGAGATAATCTTTCACTACCGTAAAAGGTTCCGGATCCGAAGATCTGCTTCCATAAACATTTCCAACATGTTTTATGCGGGCTACCTTCGCTTACTCTTCGATTACATATGTTCTTTGCTGATACATTAAGCTTTCACTTCATAATCCCTACAGAACCCCGCTTAATGCTGCACTCCTTGGGGATTTTGATTCAATAAAAGCTAGAAATGTGTTCTCTGTTTCACCCTCGCTGGGAATCACGTTCCTTCCGGTCATCGCTTGACCCTTTGGTACGGAAATAATTTGCTAGCAAATCCATGAAAGCACCTTAAGCGCCGTCGCCATCTTCTCGCTGCGCCCCGCTGCGTGGAGCGCAAATTGGAAATCGTCCAAGAAATCGATTGACCTATTGACTCGCTCGGCTGCCCGTGCGCCACCCAAGGGCAAATGATGGGCCCGCCCCCCAGCCCGTGGAAGATGGTCACGGCGCGGCAAGACACGACTGCCGAAAGGGTCACGGTAATTGGCGACAGCAGCGCCGGCGACTAAAACATCGTCCATCATCGTGCAGTCTATGAATAACAAATGAGGGTGATAAATTTCTTCGTCCCGCCACCCTACGAAGGAACGGTGGGCGCAGGCGAAGGAGCGAAAGCTTGACAAAGCGGAATACCGGAAAGAACGCGGCATCAACGCCGCCGGCCGAAACGGAAGCTGGCTGGACGGAGCAGTGGGAAAATTTACTAGAGCGGAATGCCTTCCGGGGTGTTTTCTGCGGACGGCACTATCATTGTGTCGCCAGCTGTCCAGTCTTGGGGCTGCTCACTCCTTCACGGCCTGTCTGTCTCCACGCTCCGCAAGCCCTGGGGCTCCCAATTGGAAGGTTTGGCATTGCAGGGCCGTTTTGAATATTTTATAAGTGTTTCCATACGCGAGACAACGAGGTAGCAACGGGGGTGGTCCAACGGAAGACAGAACATGGGAAACTCCTGTTCGTCTCGTTTCGTTCACCCTCCCCCCCCCCATCGGTATCATATTTCTTTTTCATAACTATCATTCCGTGGATCTTACTATAAATCAATATTTGGGTCGCTTTTGGCTGCCATCTTCACTTCTTGTAAAGGGGGTGTGTTTGTGTGTGTGTGTTTCTTTTTCACTTCGACTGAAAACTCAGGTCACAACCACACATTTTCTTCCATTTTTTAAAGCAAACTTATGCTGGAAGACGGTTCGGTTTTAGTTTCAACAAAGCTCTCTTCTCGCGCCAATGCGAGCCGAAGGTCGGGAAAGCTAGAACAATTGGCGACAGTGACACTTTTTCCAATCGATTCTGGGAGGAAAAACCCCAACTGTATCGAGGCATTCTTCCCACGCCTGACCTTTTCCGGCAACGATCTGGTAATGATTGCCCTTCCTCACACACACACACACACACACACACAGACACTCAAACCCTAACCGCACCGAACGGCCATGTCGGGTGAAAAACCAAGAAACAAAAAAAAAAGGTTTAAGCCTTCTTATCGACTGGAAAAGTGTAGATAAGAGTTTTGCGGGTTTCTTGGTGGAAAACTCGCGGTAGTCAGGAAGGGGCGGTGACGAACACGGGACGGGAGGGAGGAGACAGATGAGACGTGTAACGGCTAGCATTCCTGTCAACGAAATATGTACTTGGATGTGGGATGAAACTGTTGTACAAACCCGCAGTCCAGACTAGTTCCGTGTGTCGCAAAGCAAATAGTTCCGTTCGTGAACTTCTGGAAGAAGCAGAAAAATCTTCGCCATGCATTCTTCCTCTCTCTCTCTTTTCTATTTACTTTTTCCATTGACCTACAGAAAGGCAGCGGATAAAGTGGAGATTAAAAAGACAACAGAGATATTGTCGCTCAATATCAATAGAACGAAAAGGATCGTGTTTGAAAAGTTTCGGGGTTTGGGGTCGGAAAACTAGTGCGAGGGGATGTTTTTCGATGAAAAAAAAAACGCCAGGAGGTATTTTAAAAAGTGGCACCGCTTCGCGTTCATTCCCGGAACGAATCCAACTGTGAGGATTGTTCGGAAAAACTAGACACAGACCTCTGATCGATAAAAATGTTTCCGTTTGTCGAATTACATCGCTTCCTTTTTCCCTTGAAACTAGCTTCCAAGAGGGGCGATATTGAAACTAAAGAACTTGTAACATACGTGCGTACCTTTGTAGATGTTTCGAGCGAAGAAAAAGAACCCCCTTAATGCATGTATTGTATCTACAGCCGTTTCACAATCGATGGCTTTGATAATGACACTGGAAATTGATATTATCCTCGTCCATTTCCCTGCGCCCTCGCATACACAGTAATTAGTGGAACTGGCGGAAAACCCCGAACCTCAATTAGCGGAACTGGAAGTCGAACAAACGGGACCGCCTCACGTTGACTTCCAGCACACAATTTGATCCGTCATAAATATTGATTATTGGTAATGTGATGAAGCTTATGGAAACGATTACGTGTCCCCGGAGTGAATGAAGCCAGAACATGCAAACATCGTACAATGGAGATTTAATCTTCGCTAACACAACAGTTGTCGCGTGTCACAGCAATGTCACGCGTGCGCTTAATTCTACAGATTTCAGTTCCTTGGCTCACGCACGCCCGTTTTATTGCCGGCAGGTTGCTGGCCGTTTTTTCAACTTTTGGACAGTTGTGGACCCCATCCATCGCTTCAAATGTGATCCCCATCGATTCCGGGCAGATCACATACTGTACCTGACACCCTTCCACCGAGCCGAGTTCCACGTTTTCCATGCGCAACCAACAATTACGGCCCGTTAGCAGATAATCTTGAGGTCCGCGCGAAAGTTGCCTCCAAACACGGCTCGCTACTCAACATCGCATGACTTCGGGCCACTTTCACGTCACTGCGGTATCCTCATCCTTACTGGCTGGCTCGTTAAGTTGGGAATGAATGTGTATGCACACAAACACACACACACACACACACACGTGAACATGTCAAATGAGCAGAACGTTGGAGGATAGTATGCTAAGGGCTAAGTCCCACCGACTTCGGCCCGCCTACTAAGCCTTCCCCAAACACCGAACTACTTAATACTGACCCAGCCCGGTCGAAATGGGGGGACGCGGATCCCGGATGCCGAAGAGTAGGGAGGAAAGTTTTCCACCCGCAAAGAAGCTAGGGAATCACCACCCTCCACCCGAAACGGTGGTTTCACAATTAACCCGTGTAGACAGCGGACTAAAAGCGCTCGGGAAGATAAACAACGCCTATCCGAAAAGGGCAAACGTAACGCCACTATCTCCCCGTAAGCCCTGCACGGTACACGAAGTCAGCAAACGTCGACCGGGCGACGGGTTTTCCCTGCCCCGCCCCGTGTGGTCCCCGCGTGGTTGAAGTATCGGCCCACGCCCGCCAGAAAAGCCATCGCTTTCCGGTGGGCAAACGCATTTGTTAGACGCTTCTATCTCCACCCGGAGAAGAGACCAGTAGACCACACACACACGCACACACACACACACACACGCTGGGTATGGCCAGGCGGCTGGGCCTGGGGGCGGAAATCTCGGCCAACAAACTGTCAAAAGTAGTTGCTGGATATTCAAATAACACCTGGCTGACACTCGGGCCCCCGCGGAAAGCGGGTGGAGGCGGAAGGTGGGGCCGGAGCAGGGTGTGGGGGGAGGATTCCATTGGGAGGTCTTGTTCCGTTGTGTACTTGGACCCGTCGCTGGGAATGTCGGCCAACCGCGGCTTTTTCCGCAAATCTTGTCGTCAACTCGTCAGCCTCCAGCTCCCAACTTTTCCGACTCGTCCTTCCCCCGCCCACCACCGCTGCAGCACCTGCCAGCTACACGCCAGATCGCCGGAAAACTGTCGGAAACAATTAGTCGACGAAGTTGCGGCAAAAACCGCACCACACACAGACAGAGAGAGAGAGAGAGAGAGAGAGAGAGGCTGGCAGCTATCCTGCAGAAGCTTGGCCGAAGCTGGCATTTGGTTCCGACGAACGACGACGCGAGTGGAAAATAGGCGAAGGTAATACCATCACCTATTAGCCCCGACTCCCGAATCTGCTTAGTGAATGTGGGGGACCTCGGATGTTGCTGGATGTGATGTTCAGGGCAGAAGCAGCCACAGAAGCAGCAGCAAAGCAACATCGTCGACCATCACAAGGAAGCAATTGGTAGGGACCGTTTTTCGGGAGTTTTCCGGGCAACAACAGCACCCTGCCGAGTGGCACACCGGAGGGGAAACGTTGGAAAACAGTTGTTTAATGGAAATCACATTTACGATAGCATTCCGGAAGATCCGCAAACGATCGAATTCTAATACGTACACTCGGTGGTGTAAATACGTAAAGCTGTACAACTCCTTTGCGGTAATGGAAAATGCAATAATTTCATCAATTTGTTGTTGCGTCTTAAGCAGTCTTTCCCTCCTGAGTCTATATTTTGGAGAATCCTTTCTCGGCGTAATCTTTTGCTAATTTTCAGTCATTAAATATTATGAGTTTAAATTTAAATTCGAGTTTATTCCAAACATACTTAAGATCATAGAGATAAACCCACAGGCACCTTTTTTTTTGAAACATTATGTAAACGAAACATAACGCTTCAACACTATAGCTCCAGATCTTGAGCCCTATTATTATTGGCCACTTCGATTCTCTCGCACGGAAAACGTTTGCGGATAATCCCAACGAATCAAATATGCTTTCGACGCGCCGTTTAATAACTTCGATGTGATGTGAAAAGAAAACCAGCGAACACCACCCCTATCCAAAAGGGTTTGGGTGGTTTGAAAATTCCTCCAAATTGCATTTCAAAAAGGATCCTCCTCATTCAATAGTGAATTATTCCTAGGCGATCAAAAAAAAAACTGGAATCCCATATTTCCAATACGGTTTCTTTTTTTTCCTCCTGGGACTTTCCACCCGAAAGGGACCATTGCTATTTAACATACTTCCGGGTGGCACCATAAACGAACAGACACACACACACGATGGAGTTATCACGATTTTGCATTGATACGTTTGCTTCCGGATTTTTGGCGGAGCTCCAGAAAAATGTGGACCATCTTTCAACTGGCCAGAAAAATTGAGCCCCCCGTGGATGGACTGTAGAAGATTGTTTGTGCAATTCGATAATGGATTCACATGCTTCTGAAAAGGATCCATGGTGCTTTGTTGTGTGTTTGTAGCTAGATATTGTTTCGATCACATATTCAGTTTTGTGATCGTTTGTTTCAATTGCTCAAATGGAAATATGATAACAATATTCATTTTCTTTAGAGTATTCTTTACAAGTTTTTTTTTCAAACAAAACTATGTTATATTAGGAAAATGTGTGTGTTCAATAACATAGGATGCATGAAAGACAACGAGTTCCCTAATCATTTTACTGTACTTTCCAAAACAATGTTCAGTGGAATGGAAAGCTTTTAGCCAAAGTTTACAACATTGTTCCCAAAGACATAACAACCATCGTAATGACATGGAACATTTAGTCCTTAAATGTACTCCAGCTAAATTACTGCAGAGAGAGAGAGAGAATCCTTTGCAGGAGATTGATTAACTTCTTCATCGACACTTGGAAATCAGATTTCGAGAGCCTTTCCGAGTCGGGCTGAATTAGGGACTTTTCCTGAAACACACAAACACACACACACACACACACATACACACTGACACAAGAGACGCAGAGTAATTGAGAGTTCAATTAGTTTAACTCGCCAGCTTTGCGCCATCGTTGCACCGGGAGTGCTCCTGTGAGGTGCCGCCGTAAAAGCTCACAGCTCCGACAAACAGAATGCCACCGCTCGAGCAAGGACAACGGTAATGCATTATTGAATCTATCAAAAACTACTCCCGGACCTCCCTGCACACGCTCCCCGGCTCCCGTAATGACGGTAATGACCAATGCGTAGACATCTGGCCCGGAAACCGGCTGCTCCGAATGCTGGCCCCTAATAGGGCACAGCCATTTTGGGGTAGAAAGACCACACGAAAAGAAAAAGCTCTTCGGTACTACGGCAACATCCCTGGTAGCCCACGACGACGACGACGACGGCGACGACGACGAGGAGCATAATTAATGGATCGACCGGACACGTTTCGCAAACAGGGAACTCTGGGAAACGAAGTAATGCCGGAACGAATTATTCGGCATCGTGCGAAATTCGTCAGCTTCTTCTGGCGTGGAAGGTGCGGCTGGATTACGGGTTTTGCGGGAAACGGCCCGAACTCCTAATCTTTATTTGATGAGATTAGTCCGTTCGATTTCGCCCTCCGATTGAAATGGGAAACGCCGGCACATCCTTCGCACGATCGGAATGAATAGATTATGTCGAAATTTCTCCAGTCCATCATAGTTTGAGGAGATAATTCAAGTGTTTTCCCAAAAGATGGACCCCCCCGGCGGTTTTAGGCGGATCAATGATTTAGGTGGACCTAAAGCTGCGGGCATTTTAATTTCACTTAACATTTGTGTCCGGAATGGTTCGACCCGTTTTCGATAGGTTTTCCTCTACGTTCGGAAAGAAAACAAAACTCAAGTTTGTTTCGACTATTTTCCCAAATGTAAATAAGTTTTGAAAAATGACGCCAAAAGTCGAACTCAACTCGACCATCCTTTCGCCAGTGATAACTTTCGTTGCGAAACAGTTTGCAGTTTGCATGTACACAAACATATACACATAGGCCTGTGCCGGGGGTTCAGTTCAACAGCTGTCGAGCTGAAATTGAGACATTTAATTAGGGGCAAATAAAATGCCACTCCGTTCCGAGTAACTGATGCCGGCTTCTGTGTGAACAGTTGGGCCCCCCGCATCGTGTCTTTTTGGGGAGAAATTTTCCCCATTTCTCCGTAGTGTCCGAATTCCCGGACCCGGGTGAGGGGTGGTGGGAAAAGTTTTGGCCAAATGTCGGCCCACAGGTCCCACAGTGTGTGTTTAGAAATTTTGCGTTTGAATTAAATATGAACGCCGGCAGGCCGCAGCCTTTCCTTAATTCAATATCACCGTGGCCAACGAAAAAGGTTGTAGGTGTCTGTGTGTCTGTGTGTGTGTGTGTGTTTGAGTGGCTGACCCTTACGATGTGGAAAGAAAACTTTTACACTCTCCCACTGCCACAGCGACAAAACAAACCAAAGTTAACCTGCCCGGCCCCGAAAAGCCCCATTCGACCGGAAAGTCTGTTTTGTTTCGGGAAAATGTGTGGGGGTGGTGGGTAGCTGTATCCTGCGGTACTACCACTTTACAACCCTACTCCGACTCTGACCCCACAAATGGGCCCACTCGCCGATCGGGCCGTGAGCCCGGAAAGTTGATAAATAAAATTGCTTATTAAACATTAATTTCATTTTGTGCAACATCTTAACAACAACGAAACGCGCGGCCAACCGATGTGCGCAACGTTTTCCGCAGTGCTTTTGTGGGAAACTTTTCCTTTCGGGCGTGTGCTGGCCCCCATGCCCCCGGACTCCGACTCCGCAGTCACAGATCGACAGCTGGTTGCTCTTTCTCTGGAGTAGTGTAGTCCTATCCTTCCGCCGGAAAAAAAGAGGAACGACTCGTCCACAAAGTCTCGTTTGGCCACTTTTCTTCCCGACCAGCGCTTCCGGCTGTTTCTCAAGCGATCATTGGAGTCCACGTTTGGTCGCTGCGGATGTGTGTGTGTGTGTGCAAATACAAACACCGTCCCGTCCGGCCAAACGGCAAACGGAACGGTTAGCCGGAGTGCGGTCGCAGTTTTGTGGAACTTGTTCAAAACCGATTGGAAACTTCTTTTCAATCAAACGGAATACTTTCCACCGCTGGAAAATAGGAGGACCTCTTCGAAGGCGCTCTTTGACGGCTGAACCATGGGAAGGAAAGTTTTCTGCGAAACAGTTTATTTGCTCAAGATCTTCACCAGAGAAACTCTTTGCACTCTTGAAAGCTACTTCGATGGATCTAATTGATCTTGTTTGGGCGAAATATGTAAGAAAAGCGAAAGCACTAAAATTCTCCACCCTAATTGCTTTCCCTAGATTTAACTTAGGGTTCTACTTATTGTAGGCTTGTTGGGAAAACATTCATCGCCCACAAAGTAGGGGTTGAACACTTTATTCAAATGCATTGCCAGTGATTGGATTGAGGCGCAAGGAATTAGCATTCCACATCCGGTGTTATAGTTTACGTGGGTAGACTCCTACGATACAATAATACATCCACGACATTGTATTTCCTTTGAAGCGAACGGAAAAGCCATATCTTACTTCCTCAGGTAAATTCCAGTCACGCGTCTTGGATTTAGTGGAATGGTTCCCTAAGAGCCCTTTTCGACGAACCGTCCACGAAACGATTTATGAAAGCAATCATAATTCTGGTGAAATCGTCCCGCATTGAAATGGAACTCAGTGACGGGGACTTGGGTTGGAAAAATAATTATCCCGTCGAAACTAGCCGGGAGAATATTAAATGGGACAGATTTCCCTGTCAATACTCCCTCCGGAAAAAAAACGCATTCCGTAGACAGCTGAATGACGGAACGATACGGTGGTTTGCTAAATTAAACATCAATTATTGTCACAACTGAGAGGGGTACTTACCAGCACATACACGGCGAACGGCATCACGACCACGGCCACCAGCAGATCCGCTATCGCCAACGACACTATAAAATAATTGGTCACTGTCTGTAAGGTCCGTTCGCGGCAGACGGCCAATATCACTAGCACGTTGCCGAACAGCGTCAGGATGGGGAACAGCACCAGTATCAGGCACCAGTAGTGGTACTCTTTCGCTGAAAACGAGAAAAGCAAAAGAAAGGGTAAGAAAACAGGTTAAAAGTAGTGGCGTTAATCAAACGAGATAACCGGGCACTAGATACTACGGATGACCGTCGTGATGGTTGGCCGAGACTTAAAATCAACAGCAAAAAAAAAAAGGAAACAAAACAACCCAACCCAACACATATGCACCTCGACCTCCTCCGTTCGTACACCCTCGCCAACTGCTAACTACATTACAGCCCTGCATGCGGATGCAATTTAACACCATAACTCATGTCGCAGCGACGGGTCTTTCGTTGGCTTCCAATCTCCACTCTCGAGTAAGTCAGATTACTTTCCAGTTCCAGTTGCAGTAGTAGTAGTGGAGCACCACTCGAGCTACGGTACGAGAAAAGTAATTAGTCCACCGACCGGAGGGGAATATAGCGAACCCGGCCGGGGCCCGGCTGGGGCAGGCTAGTGGCCTGTCGAAATGTAGCCACTGCCGGCATCTTCTGGGACCGTAATTACTGACTCAAATCCTCTCCATGCAAGCGTGCGCTTGTGTGTGGCTGTGTGGTTGTGCACCAGGCCTTAGAGAGATGAATGGGCGACACGTGTCCTTGGGCCGACAGATCGTGCTGCAACGTGTGTTGCGACATCTGCGGACGGAACCAGACGCAAGCTGTACGGGACGAATGGAATCAATACCGGCGCAACGGGTGAGGATCTTTTCCATTTTCTTTACACGGTGAGTTTTTGGCCCCATGGTCCCATGATCGATACCGAGTGCAGCCATCATCGCACGCTTTGTGAGTTGTTGTGTGCCGTGTAGGAGGTTTGAAATTCCATCCGCACCGGTTCCCAGGGAGAGCGACACGTTTCCTAGCTTCCTGGCAGTAGCGCACGCAACTCACCAACACCGACTCGGGACGACACTTCTTCACGAAATTGGAAACCAGGACCAATCAGGCGGCACGACGTGGGCCAGCCGCATCTTCTGCCCCGTTGCGCACTGAACCGAGCAGTACGGTGCCGTACTGGGACCCCCAACTTCTCTTGAATTGCAGGACCCGTCCCCGGCACGTTCGTCTAGACATCGTCTGCAGCTAGCATCACATTTCGCCCATCCAACTCGGCGGGACGTCGAACGAGCTACCCGAGTAGTCAAAGGAGCAAACGCCAAACTAACCGAGAAGTTTGCTAACTCGCCAGGTATGTCCGTAGCGCGAGCCCACGCCCCAAAGGACTGGTGTAGGCGCTGGTTTTCCCGCCGCACGGGCAGCAGATAAATAAGCACATTTTATCTCGTTCGTAAACACCGAATTATGACATCTCAATATTAATAAATCTTAATGCACTGGAAAGGCGCAAGGGATGACTCGGGGCCCACAGGTGGGACTTTCGTTTCCGGAACTTCTGCAAACGGTAACGCCGTCGGAACCTTCTTCCCCACAAACAAAACCACACCCTGCCAGGGCAGGCAGGTACGATGGTCTGTGTGCTTTTTGGGGGGGGGAGGACGAAAGAAAAAACAGGACACCACAAAACTCGGGCGAAATCGGATACACTCCAGCAGCAGCAGCAGCAGCGGCAGCTGTGCTATAACCGCACCACACGGATGGGTCGCAGAGTGTTGAACCACGGAACCCACCGGCAAGCACTACGGTATAAACACACACACACCTCTGTTTGGTGTCCCGCTGCCGCCCGATTTCGACCAGCTCTCCCTCTCTCTGACTTCCATTTTGTGCGAAAAGTCATGCAAAATCAGGTTTCACAAAGCAGCCGGCCCACATGTTTGAAAAGGGTTCCTGTTCTCTCTCTCTCTCTCTCTCTCTCTC
>JAOEFI010005386.1:0-35031 GCA_034621735.1 Anopheles plumbeus | reverse complement strand
GCTTCCATTTCCAGGCGTTCAGCGTGGTAGCGCGGGCAGCAGAACAACACGTGCTCTGTCGTATCATTGACGTTGCTTCACGTCGGGCACTGCGGGGATCTGGCGTGTTTGCACCAGTGCAGGTAGAACCTGAAGCAGCCGTGCCCGGAGAGATACTGGGTGACGTAAAAGTCGACTTTTCTGTGCTTCCTCCCGATACAACCTGCGATGTCTGGGATGAGGCTGTGAGTCCATCGCCCCCTTGGTGGAGCTGTCCCATCGTGACTGCCACTTCCGTAGGGAGCTTGCGCGAGCTAATTGATCTTTCGGTCTTCTACCTCCTCTACGGACTCACCCGAGACAGTTAAGACTATGTCATCAGCAAAGCCGATGAGTTCGTCGTACACGGCGTTCCACAGAGTGGGGCCCAGTATCGAGCCCTGTGGGACACCTGCTGTCACGGCAGTCGACATCTGGCCGCGATCTGTATCATAAATAAGAGTGCGCTGGTCGCTTCTCGAGGTAGCTCTCGAGGATTCTGCACAGATAGTGGAGAACCCCAAATGTGCTCAGGGCTGCGGCTATTGGCCTCCCAGCTGGCGCTGTTAAATGCGTTCCTAACATCGATTGTGATGACCCCACAAAGCCGATTTCCGGATCTCTTCCTTTCATAGGAATTCCTCCCTTTCTCTAGCACTGCGAGGATTGCCTCGACCTTTTCTTGCGAAGGCCGAACTGGCGTTCAGAGGCTTAATCTGTTTAGGATCATCCTCTCCAGCAGTTTCCCAGTGGTATCAAGAAGGCTAAGAGGCCTAAACGATGGGGGGTCACCTGTTGCTTTTGCGTGCTTCGGGAGAAGTACCAGCTTTTGCTTCTTCCAAATAGGTGGAAAAACTCCCTCCTCCATGCAGCGCTGCATGAGCACCCTTGGTTATAGGCAGTACCTCTGTGACCTGCTCCGCCGCGATAGGTGATTGGGCCCAGTTTGGTGGTTCAGGCCTCGGAATCAGGTCCTTTACAACTTCCTCCAGCTTACGGGGGCACTTTTCTGGGGAAATCTTGCTGACGCCAAATTTAGCCATCTCCACTCTGTACGCGTTACCCAACACCCCACTTCCCTGCAGAGCTCCAAGAAACATTTTCTTTTGCTTTCCTGGATCTTCCGCTTCAAGGATGTCATGGCCGCTCTGTAGCACTCTCTAAACTCCTCACGGAGAACTGCAGCACACGGTGGAGTTGATCTCCCCGATGACGAACCGCTCATGTTCGTTGCAGATCACCCTCTGGATAGGGTATCTTCCACCTGCGAGGATTGCTGCTGTCCGCATTTGTTTCCACCAGCGACTGCCACAGAAGTTGCTGTGCTACCTCACAGTGGTTCAGGTTTATCTGCACTACTTCCATGAACGTGTTGACGTGTACGCCTCGCATTGTGCTCCGCCTGTTTGGTGACCGCTATGCGCCGAAGGGCACAGCAGGCACTTCGGATCCCTCGTGCATGTTCTTGCACGGTGGCCTTCCTCCACACACCTCATGCACGCATTGGTGGCCTACTTCCCAGCACCTGAAGCTCTTGCTGCTTCTTGGCACTAGCCGGACAGTCCACCCCACCTTTACCTTGCCCGCCATGAGGAGATTGGAGGCTACCTGCGTCGCCACCTTAATTACTGCTGTCTGCATCCCGCTGAAGCTCTCCTTCATTCTGATCTGTACGGCGGCCTTCGGATCCCAACTCGAACTGGGCCCTCAGCGCGTCCTCCAGTTCCTGTGCTGATGTGGCCGCATCAATGTTGCGGCATTCCACCGTAGCTGTCGGGCAGAGCACCTTTATTTCGCCCATTTAAGCTCTGCCGCTGTCACGCCGTTCCTGAGCTCAATAAGGATTTCTCCTTTCTTGGTACTTCTGATCAGCGACACTTTTTCGCCCAGGGCTTCGAGGGCAGGATCGCACTTCACCTTGCGCAACACATCGGCAAAGGATGCCGCGCCGGTGACTCCTACCAGGATAGCCTCTGGTTTCCGGAGTTCTCACGGAACGCCCTGTCTTACGTCGGGTGTGTGTGTGTGTGTGTGTACGTGCTGACGGACGGAGACTAACCCGCCAAGAGGGTCTACAGAAATGAAATTCGCAGCATGATATTCAACCTTGCCCTGTCGCGGTACTCACTCATCGGTGGTAGGAAAACATTTCTGCTTCATTTCAACATAAGGCTCAGGGAGAAAAAAAGTAGATGGGGATTCCAAAACAGTACAAATCCCGTGAAAAGGATACCCAAACGTGGGAAGCAATGGGAAGAGGGGAGTTTTTTCTTGACATTGCTTTTCTTTTTGGGCGCCAAAAGCCTCTGCACCGAGAGATTTATTTATGCCCAGCCATTTTCCGCCGGCTGCTCGCTATGCCCAGATTTTCTCTATACACTTCACTTTGTCGCTCCGTTCGGCCCGCCTTTCCGCTAGTGTCCTTCGGAAAATATGTTGACTCTTCAGCGCGCCACTGATTTTTCGCTCTGCTCCATCATACCAACCTCAACGAGGGAACCCGAAATGTGACTTCCTTCCCCGTCGCATCCGTCGCGTCGTCTGCGGCCGTGTTAGCGGGAAGCTAATTTCCCGTTTCGCTGGATGATGAGATTCGTAGTCGTAGCGTTTGTTGTTTTCATCTCCCTCGCATCCGGCTGTGCGTATGTGAGTGTTTTGGTTTATTACTGCGGGACTTTCCGCCTTCGACGCGTGTCGCGCAGGGACGGTAATTCGCTGGGAATGGAAGCAAATGAAACACAAATTTTACTGCGAAACACATTGTGGCGAACGGGAACGTGGGGGCGGGCAGTGTACACAGGAGGCATCAATACTTCTGCGCCGCCATACCAAATGCGTCGAGACGCCTAAAGCTGGGCGCGAGCAATCGCAAGCACCGTCGAATGATTTTGATGGATATGAAGGCAAAACTCGTGGAAAATTCAAAAAGACAATTTCTAATTTGAATGCTGAGTCTAGCATTATTTCGGCAACGACGAGTTTTTGGCTGACATTTTCACAAGACGCGTCAAATTGTCATGTTTTTCATTTGCGCGAAGACGAGTTTATACAACTATCAGATTGTCCTCAATGCCTTGATTCGCGCGAATTTAGCGATATTACGAGACATTGTATCGCTGGGAGGGCGCGTGGAAAAATGAACGAAAGTTGACTCTAGCGGAAGCTAAATGGAACACAGTATTATTTGAAACAAAGCCTACGGTCTGTCGTTTCCAAACAGATAACAGAACGTGCCCATAGGCAGCCAAATAAACACAAAGCGACGGAGCATGAACAATGGAAAGGCGAAACAAAACGAAGCAGGGAAAAAAAAAGGCCAGCTACTATAGTCACGACGAAATCGATTTTCCCGGCGACAACTTGTTTGACAGATAATATTAGCATTATTTATTACATCGTGCTTTTTGGCCCGACTCGCCGCTGCGCCACTGTTTGCCGGGAAGTGTTGCGCCATCTGACGAACGCAGGAGGTTAGGTGAACTTTTCCCACCAACATCAAACACCACCACTACCACCGCACCGACCGCAGCACGTTACCGGATAACAGAGTGTATCATTCTAGACCTAATGAAAAGGCTGCTAAAAAACATCGCCCGAGCTATTTGCCTCACTGTCATTCGTCGCCCTGCCCTGCCTATATTCTATTTTCCAGCCAACTTTCTGCTCCCGTGTGGCCGCCGCAGACGCATCAGTTGCCCTTCGACGAACCATCCCTTCATCTTGACCCGGGAAAACGGTCCAACAACATGGACGAAAATGGAAACACGGCTAGTGCGACGCAAAGCATCGTTCAGACGTTCTTATCCCTTTCCTATCGCTCCCCCCTCCCCCCCACCCCACTTCCACACCACACCCCCAACGCCACGCTTGCCCTTTCCGACAAGCTGAACCTACCCATGAATGGGGTGTTCAATCTCACGCAACCGTGGAAAAACCGAATGCTGCTGTTTTCCACGTCGGAGACGGTGGCCGTCGGCGCCCATCTCGCCGTTTCTTGTCGTGCACTGAGTTACATGCAACCTACCATACCATCGCCCTCAATCATCCTACTGCCCTCATCCTTACGTACCCACCTAACGGGATTCATGATCCTGAGCCCAACATGAGAAGGACACCATCGTGATACTGATGATGATGAGCCTTCAGCTTTCGATTTATGCTTGATGACTGGAAAGACAGCATCACGGTTGGTTGCTGAATGGCTGTGTGTGCCTGTGTGTGAGTGTGTAGTTTTGGGGGGTTTGGGAGGGAAAAAACAAGAAATTGAGAAGCATTTTCCGTTTCCCGGATGCCTTCACCTGAGATCGTTTCTCTTCGTTTAATTCTATTTATTTCTCATCTCGACGCCGAAGACTCCTGCGGAGAGTTGGTGTTGAACCTGCAGGATCAAAGTCTTACTACCACATGGTTCTGCTTCAGAATTCAATTGCATACTATGTTAATTCGAATCAGTTTCTATGTTAGCATTGTTTAAACTTTCCGGAATATGCTTGTTATCAAGAAATGTTTTAACTACATCCGGATACATTGTTTTTTGCTTCGCTTGCATCCGTTTTCCGATTGCAATTGAAGTAATGTAAGAATCTGATCAATAAGGACCTCGTATGAATATATCCGATTATTAGAACAACCTTTTATGTTTAGTTGGTTAGTCAAGCAAACAATTATAGGCGTTAAGACATTAGCATTTCCATTTAGAACCCATATGATTTCAAACAGCAAAAAGTGAGAGTGGAGGCACACAAAAATATCACAAATACGATCTATATTTAAACCGTTAAAACTACCTGAAATTAATTTTCTTACTTTTAGTCCAATCAGGTCCGGACGACCCCGTACATCATTTCACATCACGGTTTGTTTCATCTGCTATTGCAAGCTTTGCCAATTCCGAAGGTTTCTTAAACATTTATCCAATTTTTTGTAACCGATTTAAGTCGGTATTATATGGACATTTTTTCATTCTGATTTTCGATATAATTGAAAATATTTCAGACATGCTGAAATTTATTTCAAGTTTCGAGCACAAAAATGTAAAGAATATTAAATAACCTTTCCAAAATGGTATAAATTTTAAATATTGGATGGATACTTTCTGAGAAATTTTAGTTCAAAGTTGACTCCAAAAAATAAAAAAAAATGCCAATTTTTTTCAAATTTGGTTTGGAAATTGGTTTTTTGAATTTCATCCCGGCTGGTGTCCATTGTGCAGCGGCAAGCACTACAGAGGAATGTATCGCTTAAAAGCAGGGCGAGGGCTTCTCCGTCGGCTGGTGTTAAGGTGGGAGAGCGCACACAATCGCTGATGCGCTCACTCGGGCGATCCAACAAGCACCGACCGACAAAGTAAATTATGTATAGTAAATTTTTCCGCGTCAGGCAGAAAACAGGGTTTCCAACAAATAAATAATGGGGTAAACACAACATAAATAAAGGCACGCATCAAATGATCTGCCAGCATGAGTGTGTATCAATAAAACCATCGTTCACTATCCTCGCTACTGCTCTACAAGGGTATAAAAGCGCGTAATTTTGTGTTTAACTTTACACCTACCCGGTGGCCGTTAGCCTTGAATATGGTGTCTCCTCTTTCACGTGCGCTACCTTTCGTCAGTTTTATGTGAATCCGTCGATGGTGTTTTCTCGCTCGACGTCTTACCCAGGATGCGCTTTGGACTGACTACGTTGAACTGCTGGCGATGCATTAAGTATAGTGCAGACTGCTTTCACTTGGCTCTGCAGGAAGCGCATTGGTTTTTGCTGCGTGGAACGTGTTTGCAACTGTTGATTGTTGATAGCATGAGCATACAGAGCCACCATTCACAGTTCGGTGGTGGTGTACGTTATAGTTCATGCATGATTGAGTATACGGCCCGCCTCTACAAGGGACGAATGCGATAGCTTCTGCTTGAGATTGAAAACAAATATGATTCCGTTGTCTCCACACTACAATCAACAGCACCGGGCGGAGTCAGCACAAAATACTACAGAATTCACCATACATCAACACACTCTTGCCCGTGTTCAACACAGCGCCACTCAACGTACGTACGATCGGTATCAAACAACGCGAATGACTCACTACTAGTTCTCGCTAGGTCAATTGTGGCCACTGGAATCTATTTGTCGGTTACTCACTCGCTGCACAGACTGATTTGCTTTTCTGGGTTTTGGCTAACAGTGCATAAATTGAGAAAAGCATAGTAAAACACTTGTTCATCTGACCATTGTGTAGTCTGCTTCTCGGGAATGTTGTGTATCATGTTTTTCGACGTGTATTTCTTGCACTCTACCAATTTTCATTGCACATCGTAGTTTCAAAACAAAGAGATGCAAGCGAAATGCACAGTTGAGACCCATTGGCCATTCATTTCCTTATACATTTATCCACTCAAATGTAAAGCTTGTTTTGACTAAACATTGTAAATTCAACTTTTTGTGTCTTTAATGAAGAACAGATTATGCCGATGTACCCGATACATTGACGAAGCAATACATTTAAAACAAACAAAGTGAAGCTCTCTCACTATCAATGAATTGAAAAGCACGCGAGAGGGAGTAATGAAAACAAACAAATTTAAAAACCTTGAATCTGTTACGGATCAGGTGTGGGGGGACAACTGCGCACAGTCAGCTCACTTTAACGATGGAAATGTATCTGACGCCATGTAATGAGTGTTCCGCTCTGCACCCATTTCCACGTGCACAACTTACACAACTTAGTTAGGCCCAGATGCCAGAACGGTCGGACCCACTCGGTCCGTTATAGCAACCGTATGACGGACGGTTTCTAAAAAGGGTTCAATATCTCCTCAAGAAGCCAAAAACGTCAAAAATGTGTTGACAACTTCTAAATCACCTCTGAAAGCAGTTTCTTTAGCAGGCGGGCGACTCGCACGCACACATCCATATGGCATGAATTGCACTGCTACTACTCTACTTCCTATATTATTTCCTATTATTACTCCCTCTTCCCTTTCCCCCCGCGACAATTTGATCAAATAAAGCACAAAAGCTCGGTTTACTTTTATTCCGATTCACGGCTTTATTTAACTTTCTCTTCGCACTTTCGCCTGCGCATTTCACTTAAGTGTAGTAATTAATTCATTATTATTATAAAAAAATATTATATATTATATAATTAATCTGTAAGAAGGCGAAAAATTAATTATCGGGAAATCGGATTGTGGACGTTGTCAATACATACCGCTGAATCAAAATTCGTACTTTTGCTAACATCTTCCAGCACCACACGGAACAACACCTTACGTGATGCGCAGTTTAAACTGAACTGAAAGCCGTGCTTTCGACCCGGTTTAACAAACACACTCGACACATCACACGCACACACCTCAACATTGGCAATAAAATTGATCAAAACAATCGATATTTACGCACACATTTAAATAAATCACCCTGCAATCACAAGTTTTGCTTCGTTCGGTGTGTTCGTGCGAGCGGTCCTACTCATAAAGGAACTTCTTCTTGAGTCCGTATATGAGTTGTCAAAATTTTTTGACGTGTTATTGGTTCCATGAGACAATTCGTTGCACCAGTTCCGTGTCAGTAACTTCCGATTCCACTCCGTTCCACAAATTTCACAATACTCCCCCCACTAAAACAATCGACTGAACCAAGAAGGGGCCCAAGGAGCCAAAACTTGAGACTGTGCAAGTGAGAAAGGGTATATCCCCGACGGCAAGATTTGGGCTTGTCTGCAAATTTTCCTTTTCTCTATGCAAGAACCGCGCTATTTGCATGTAGGCATCTCATTCGCATCCGTGGGCGATTTTTTCTAGCCATCCTCTGCCGACACTGAAGGGTTCGAATTGAGTTCTCGGCTTGTCCGATGCACAGTGGACACCAGCCGGGATAAAATTCAAAAACCCGATTTCGGATTTCAGAAAAAAATTAAATGACTCCTTAAACTAGACCTTTCAACTAAGAAGTAGCCGAAACAATTTCTTTCCTAAGTCTTCTGAGCTCAAAGATATGGCCAGCCAAAGTGAGAAATTCGCAAAGAAATTGTCATATTTTCAATTTTTTTTTGACCAATTTATACTCAAATGTCTCAAAAAGTATCCATCTAATTTTTTCATTTGATATCAGGTTTAATTATATATTATTATAATTCAATTATTTTATTCAATATTTATGGAACAATCGTTCCATCTTGTATTAAAAACAAACACATAAAGTGTGTGCGCTTCATACTCGATAAGTATACTATAATCCCTTTCCAATGTATGTTTTCAAGGGTTATTTTAATAAATTTAATATATATATAAAACACAATAAATTTTAATAAATAATTTTAGTTCCTTTATTTTAACAATTTGAGTTCAGAAGATAAAAAAAAAATTTGGAAATTTGGTTTTGGAAAAGCAAAGGAATTGCATATTGCCATACAAATATTTCGCTTAGAAAAAAAAATGAAAATACGAGTTTTCAGCTGTCGTCGGGTCGGTTTGAATTAGCGATAATGTGGACGCGCAGTGACAGTTCCTTATTTAAAGGAATCGAATAATGTAAATTCGGACTCGAAGCATCCGGACTCTAAAAAATCCGGAGTTGAATACGGACTTTGGATCTGGATCCCAATCCGGACTCGAAAAAATCCGGACTTAATCGGACTTTGGATCCGGATCCCAATCCCGGATCCGGATTTTGAAGATCCCGGATTGGTGATCGAATCCGAATCGATCCGACCAGGGATCCAGTCCGAGAATCCTATTCGGATCCCATGTCCCAACACTACATCATAGAGCGATGCGCAGTGATAGAGAAATGGTGTTGTGCTTTAGTGGCGCCTTTTGATTTCGCGATGAAATGCGGAGTCAGAAGATGTTATGGCGGTTTATATCAGTTAGTAAAAGATAATATTCTCCTATTAGAGCATATATTTAACGTGTCGGTGTGTTTTGTTCATTTTTTCACAGATTAAGTCCGATCACCGCAGCCGTCAAATCATCGGGCATCGCGTACATTCCTGAAGCGCGAGTTAATCTATTGTCCGTGAGAAAAATGAAGATCGCTAGTTTGAAAGTGTCGTTACCATAGGGAACAAGTCGAAAGTGATTGCAACTGGTAAACGACGCGGCAAACTATTCGAACTTATTCTCCACCACCAACCTGGAAACCACCAACATGGCACCAAGAGTACCAAATGGATTATACCGGATTTGCACTGAACGCAACGAGCTACATTTAAAAAATCCCTCCAACTTCCCTGTTGGAAGCGAAAGGGAAGCCAGGCTGGTCGAAGGCAATCTGCCATCCACGAAGAGATGGATTCTCTGGAGAGGAATCAAACGTGGACTCTAGTTGAGCTACCTGAGGGTCGGAAACCCATTACGTGTAGGTGGTTATTCAAAGTAAAACGTGGCGAATTCGATGAAGATGACCGTTATAAAGCTCCGCTAGTAGCACGTGGATTTAATCAAAAGCCAGGATTTGACTATGCTGAAACCTATTCTCCGGTAGCACGGTTGGATACTGTACGGGTCGTTTTAGCAGTAGCGAACGAGCAAAGGATGATGATACATCAAATGGATGTAAACACTGCTTTCTTGAATGGTCATCTCGAGGACGAAATCTATATGACACAACCGGAGGGATTCGGAAGTGATAAGAATCTTGTGTGTAGGCTCAACCGATCGCTGTATCGATTAAAACAAGCATCAAGGATTTGGAATTCCACGGTTTTGTTGAGAGATTGGGATTCTATCGAGGCCAAAGTGATCCATGTCTCTACGTAAAGGGATCAAACAATTATAAGATCATCCTGGTGTTATATGTAGATGACTTACTTGTGGTCGGTCATCAACTGAATTCGATAAATGCTGTGAAACAGTCTCTTTCCAACGAGTTCGAAATGACGGATGTTGGCGAAGTGCAGGTGTTTCTCGGAATGAAGATTGAACGTAATGTAATAGACAGGTGTCTCCGGATCAGTCAGCGAGGGTTCCTGGAAAACCTGCTTCATCGGTTCAACATGTTCGAGTGTAAGACTGTATCAACACCAATGGAGTGCCGCCTACGTTTGAAGAAAGGAGAGGAAACTGAGCGTACCGACAAACCATATCGAGACAATTGATTGGTTGTCTCACATACGTAACATTAACGTCACGACCGGGCTTGTGTGCGGCAGTCAGCTACCTAAGTCAGCTCCAGAGTTTTCCGACAGAGCTCCATTGGAAGCATGCAAAGAGGTTGCTGCGTTATATCAAAGGAACGCAAGAATTGTTTCTGGTTTTCTCTGCAGACGATTCGGCACCGGTGATGGAAGCATTTGCTGTTGCGGATTGGGCGAATGATCCGATAGATAGGCGCTCGTTAACAGGTTTTTTTTGCCGAGTATGTGGCTCAAATGTTAGTTGGTTGACTAGGAAGCAGTCAACTATTTCGCTGTCTTCAACAGAAGCGGAGTTAGTGGCACTTAGTACGCCTGTATGTCACGGAATATGTCTGCTACGTTTGCTGAAAGATTTTGAAAAAGAACCGAATATGCCAATTGTATATCACGAAGATAATCAATCCACGATTCGAGTGGTTGAAGATGAACGAGCCATGAGTCGTATGAAACACGTTGACGTTAAACATCGATTCGTTCGTGATGAGATTCAGCGGGGGCATATAGTAGCCAGATACATTCCCACTACTGGTGAGCAGGTTGCGGACGTTATGACCGTGCCAGCTTGGTGTTGGTACATTCAAGACATTGAGCGGGGGTGGTAGGGTAGGCAATATCCCGTCTGTCAAATGTTGCTTTATGACATAACCTGAACTGGCACATAATGAGGCCTATTGTGAAACTCGCTTCGAGTTCGAGAACTCACTGAATCGTCAGTTTGGTATAGTGGAACACGATTCGAGTTTCAGGCCGCAAATGACAGCAGCTCATTTGACGATGAAAGTGTTTTTGACAGCCGCAGCGGAAAAATTGGGATTGTCAAACTAGAATTTCGAGACAAATTCGAAAATGTAAGTGACATTCAAAACAATTAATGAGAATTGGTGGAGAACACAAAACAAGAATGCTTGGTAGTGTCCCCAGGTCGGCTATACTTCGCAGCATTTTGCGACGAGCGACAAGGTTTTTCTCGTTATCAGAGATCATTTTTCCAACAACTCAGCAACTCAACAACAATTTAAACGGAGCACCAGCATTAGCTTAAATAAGCACCGAGCGGTCGAACAAAACTGTTTTATTGTGATTGTTTACATCAGCAACTGCCTGTTTGATCTGTTTGACAGCTAGGTTAAATCGATGAAACTTCATCGACTCGAAGCGAGAGCGGCAATGACAAATTTTTCACGATTCGATTTGAGGGCACTTTTTCGAGTTCGTATCGATTCGAGTTTCACAATAGGCCCTATAATCTGGCCGTATGATCGCCTTTCCTGAGCTCTGAAAAGAATATCCGACACGATTTTGTTAACGTCTTGACAGAAGAATAAGTTTAAAAAAATTTCGAATCTTTATTCGTATGTGTCGTTGCTCGAAGTGGAAAAAAGGACCGAGTTGATCGCGCGTGCCCTTTATATATCCTCCCGACCACCGGTCACCACCGTTTGTGACATAATCATTAAGTGAACATAAAAAATAAATCAGTATCAGGTTAGCAAAGCTACTACTAGACCGTACAACAATGAGGAAAGCCAAGGGGCGTACCCATTAACCGCAAACTCTATAATGTTACCTATATCTGTAAGTCAAAACTACAAAATTATACTACTATTACTACTCCGTAGCGGACGGAGGTGGTCCGGATGTAGATATAATATGTAGGTGAGTTATGGTATGGTGTGTTGGTTGCAGGTTATTATTATTATTATAATTTTTTTTCTGACCCTGAGGTGGGTTTTTGCCTGAAAATTTTACCACTGTATGTCGAATCGCCTTAAGAAGTATAATGGGGAGCGGATTGCGAATGGCGATGCCAGTGAATTCATACTTAATGAGAAAAGATGTATATCGAAAACATTGTAATATTATTGGACTCTAGTATATTTACTACTATTCTCGTCGAAATAAATAAAATACTACTACTTCAGCTACGGATTTCCAATCTTCAAATGACTATAACATAATGTGAAACCTTTTTACAAATACTAGCTTACTTTTTTTTTGTAATACTTTTTACAAATACAAATACTACAAATACTACCCGTATTGCATGGCATCTTATCAGCAGTTTTTCATGCAAGAGACTGAACCGAAAACCTTTGTTTCACTTTGGCAGGAGCTAGAAGATCGGCATACCCGTGTATATTTCTAGTTAAAAAACAAGTAATAGCATTTACCAAAATATATGCTTCTAAAATCGCAAAAGCCACAGTTGGACCTTATGTCGGTCGTAGCGAACTGACTCACGACACGACTTGCTAATTTGGATCAGCACATAGCACTAGAGCCATTCAATTTTGAATAAAACGCAGCAATGGGTTAATCCTTCTTCAGCTCTGTTATCGGCTGACGATTACAATAGAAGCCGCTATCCATCGTTTAACCAGTTGCGGGTGCTATCGCGTGTTGCATAAGATTGCATTGCATCCACCCCAACAATAAAAGCGCCTGAGTGACCAACGCGCTCTCGAGGCAACCATTGGAGCGTCGGGTGAGAATGGACGATAAGTGGAGCGATATGCAAAATATGGCCCCGCTATCGCTGGTAGGCAATGGCAGGCGGGTGGTTTAATTGGCTGAGAAGATTTGACTGGCTGGGTGTAGCAACAGCAAGACTGCAATGACGGCGTCGAGACCGACCGAGTTATTCGATTGCCATTGCGCGTGCAGCATTCAGAACGCAATCTCTCAAGCGTCTGGGAAATAAACCTTGACCACAGTGGCGTGTTTAACGGTACGCGGACTATGCGTCCACAAGGGACTACTGTTCGGTGATTTCAACGTACCCTCGCTAACATGGCGAGCGTCAAATGCGCACCAATTCGTTCCTGACTGTACTACGTCGTCAAACTGTGCCTTCATCGATGGGATGATGACGAATGGCTTGCAGCAGATTAGCGGAATTGGCAATTGCCTCAACCGTCAGCTCAATCTGATTTTCGTAAACATGGAGGCGGCGGAAACCTGCTCCCCGGTCACGTTATCACCATCTCCGCTACTGCTGCAGGATCCTTACCATCCAGCGCTTGAGGTCCAGTAACTTCGCGCGAAAAACTTTTGAATTTTAGGAGAATGGACCACGTTAAGTGTGAGCGAATCATCACTGCAGCTGACTGCTCATTTCTCGATAGGGCCATCTCCGTGGATGACGCGGCATCAACGTTTAACAGTAGACTTATTGATGCTTTCCCCTTGTGCTGTCCTCTCCTCCATGACCATGAGCCCGGCGTCAGCCTCCACCCCTTCTGGTCTATGTTCTCTGTTCGCAGAGCATTTCTCCAGCGTATTTGCGTCTCCTCGGGGCGGTCCCGCCTCTCTGGTGCAAGGACTCTCGTTTACACCGAGCGATGTCATAGACTGCAGCTCGATTCCAATGAATGTGGCGGCAGTTTTGGCTGCATTAAAAGATCTTAAACTCTCCTTTTCAGCTGGCCCTGACGGTATTCCCTCCTCAGTGTTGGAGCAGTGTAGCGGATCCCTTGCCCCTCTTTTGTGTAAACTGTTCTGTATATCCTTGCAGTCGTCCCACTTTCCTGCCCTCTGGAAATCGGCCTGGAGCTCGTGCCGATGTTTCGAACTACCGTGGGATATCCCCGTTGTCAACTGGACACTATTTACACTGATTTCAAAGCCGCCTTTGACCGCCTCCCGCATAGCTTATTATTGGCCAATCTTTTAAAAAATGGTTTTGTGTATAGACATTGTTAACTGGCTTAGCTCGTTTCGGGCTGGACGTTCTTACCGTGTCAAGTTGGGGTCCTCTTTCTCTGAATGTTTCTCCTCCACTTCCGGCGTTCCGCAAGGTAGTGTCCTGAGCCCGTTGTTATTCCTGTTATTTACAATGACGTTGATTCTGTCCTCCCATCGGACGCGTTTCTCTGCTATGCAGATGATTTAAAGATCTTTTGCCCGAATTCTTCCCTCCAGAACTGCCTGTTTCTACAGGATGCTCTTGATTATTTTACTCTCTGGTGCTCGTCTAATTGTCTTGAACTGTGTCCCAATAAGTGTTATGTTGTTTTCTTCTGTCGTTCGTGTTGTCCCGTATCCTATGATTACTCGTTAAATTGCGTGCAATTGGGCAGGATATCTAATATCAAAGATCTGGGTGTGTGGTTTGAATCTGGGCTGTCATTCAACGCCCATATCGACCACATCGCTGTCAGGGCCAACAGGACACTTGGCTTGATCCGTCTTGCCTCCGATTTCCGAGATCCCTCGTGCCTGAGAGTGTTGTTCTGCTCCTTGGTTCGCTCTACGCTGGAGTATGCCTCCGTGGTTTGGTCCCCTTCCAGTGCGGCAGGTATTGCTAGGCTGGAGCGGATTCAAAAATCATTCACGCGCTCTTTGTTGTCCGAAAACTTGGTGTTAACACTAGTTTTATTTATGCAAAAAAAAATTGATCATAAGGTTCTAAAAGATGAATTTGACCATTTTTCAATATTTTGAAAAGAGAGTAATAATTCAATCAAGACAAGCAAGGAAAAGTAAATAATAATGAATCAGAAAGAGATATTAATATGGATTTAATCAATGTTTATTGTATTATCGGTAAAACGCCAGCTAGGCACGGACGATGTGCTTGCATTTTGCCTCCTTTCTGGCGGAATCGAGACAATCTCTATCTTTTAAAGTGAGAATTCCGAAATCCCTTCGTGAGACTGCGTTCACCGCTGGAATCTGGCCTGCTGGTCTTTTGTTAAAGGTGTTTGAACTCGACAACTCGACACAGATCGATTAATGGTCTGGATGGTACTAAGGGCCTGCGTACTAAGACTTCTGATATTTTCAATGCCAGTTACGACTCGGAATTTGACATTATTGTACTAACGAAGACATGGCTCGACGATGCCATTCCTTCGTCAATTTTATTTGATAGTAGTCATTACGTCGTGTTCCGCACTGATCGATCCCCTGCGAATAGTTTAAAGACTAGCGGTGGGGGAGTCTTAATTGTCATCTCCAACAAATTTGCGTCTAAAGCATGCGCCACTCGCGGCGACACCGAGAGCTTACGGGTTAATGTGAAAGCATCTTCCCTTTAGTTGCTGGTTTGTGCAGTCTACCTGCCACCTGATCGATCTAATAATCCCGAAACCATAAATGCACTATGCTCTTCGCTCAGCTCCATCAGAGATGAACACTTTGATGATGCTGTAGCATACTGCTAAACAGTGTCTACAAAGTATTACTTTGTATCAAGAAAGTAGTTGAAGTAGTTGAGTAGTAAGCTATCACGAAGGCGAAGAGAAGGGACATAGAGAGGTAAAGAAGGCAGAAGAGAAGGAATGTCGAGTTCAGAGGAGAGGAGACAGGCGATGAAATAGGACCGTGCATGCGAATACACAATGGACACCAGCCGGGATGAAATTGACATGCTGGCCGTGGAGTCCAGCGGAAGATGGCGATAGCAGTGTCCAGCGCCTTCCGGTCGACGAGCCACGAGACGGCGGTGGTGGTGGCGAAGAAGATCCCGATATGTCTCCAGCTAGACGAAGACGCGCAATGCCACGACCAAGGTCATGGCACGGACCGACGAGCGGAACGGGGAGCAATGATCCGAGAGTGGCAGCAGATGTGGGACGAGAGGGCGGCCCATCCGGGCGCGTCACGCTTCGTCCAGTGGACACAGCGCGTCATTCCCCAGCTCGAGTGATGGCTGGCGCGGAAGCACGGAGACGTCGGATTCTATCTGACTCAGGTGCTGACGGGCCACGGCTTCTTCAGGGAGTACCTGTATGTGGAGGAATTCACCGGCTCCGAGGGCTGCTCAGCCTGTCCAAGCGTTGCGAAAACGGCGGAGCACGCGGTGTTCGAGTGCCCACAGTTTGAGCACGAGCGCCGGGAGCTGCTGTCGGCGCTTGACGGCAATGACGGCGCCACGTTCACGCCGGACACTCTCGAACGAGAGCTGCTCAGCAGCCCGGACCGGTGGAGGGCTATCAGCGAGGCGTGCAGGCGCATCACCCTGGAGCTCTAGAGGCGGTGGGACCGCGAGCAGGAACTGGCGGCAGCAGGCGACGGGAGCGTAGGAACGACAGGAGACGAGAGTTGGCCGCCGTCCCCACCAACAGTGGCAGTAGGTGGTGGCACGGCGACAGCGTCGGGACGACAGGCGGTGCGAGTGGCGGGAGCAGCGCCGGGCGTTGGGACTAGCATATCCTAAGTAGTAAGATTTAAGACTCTAAGGATCTAAATTTTAGACTCTAAGGATTAGCTAGGTAGGCTATCAGTAGGAGGTATCAGTAGGAGTCGTAGGCCCCCTTAAACTCAATGAAAAGTACATGCGACAAATCCAGTTTGGTATCTCACGACAAAATCTATCGCAAGGGGCGCTAGTCTGCAGAAGAGTATGCAGAGTAGGATTTTGAAGGCGATATTGGGGAAGGTGATGGCCCGAAAGGCAGCACAATCCAGCCTGACGCCCTTTTTGTACACTGGGACGATCAATCCCAGCATCCAGGTCTTAGGCAGTTGCTCCTGATTCCAAATCTACACTACAGCCGGTGCAGCCGGTGCAGTAATATGAAGTGTTATATCGGATACCGGATTTCCTAGGAATTCGTTTGGTTCGCCACGTTGTTTTCTTTTTTCTTAAAGTTGCAGTTACATCCGCTGCAGTGTGGTCATACGTATGCGATGCAGGTGGAAAACACGATTCAATCTTACGCAATTGACGTGAGGTAATTTTTTTTTTGTTCCGTAGAAGACACTGAGTACCTGCCATTTTCCCAAAGTCCTCCTCATGACCTTCGTCATCGTCGTGTTTAAAACACGTAACAACCACACACAGCACCGGTCATGAGCTGTTGGTCCGAAGGAGATGATGCATGATGTTCGTTTGATTGTCTGGGTTTGGCTTGTTTTACTGCTTCATAGCTATTTCGTACGTCGTACCGCGCAACGATCGATGAGAAAAGTTAGGCCCTGCCAGTCAGGTAGCTTGTTCAATCGAGCGCAACGGCCAAAACAATCCCAATGTATAGCCCGGCAGCACCTGGTAGATGTTCCATGGCAAATACAATATCGTACAATTGACCAAACACTGAAAACAGATCGAAAACATTGATTTCTGCTCCAGTAAGCACTTCTGATCCAGTTTTCTGCATCTGTTTCTTCGGAGCTCCAGGCCCTACAAAAACTCCTTCCCCGGCACAACACTTTCAACAACGATTTGCACAGAATGATCTCACAACAATAAATGGCGGTTAAAGCTAACTCAAGTTACTCACATTTCTCGCGAATGGCGCGAGAGGGCTTAAAAACAAGCTGGAATTGTCCAGCGATGTCTAAGACCTCTGACTTCCTAATACCTCCCCGTTAGTTGTTCCATCTAAATACCTTCCATTTAAATTTTCCCCTGCCTGAGGGAAGCTGTGCCGCAAGGGTAAAATTGAGCGCCGATGAGCTTTCGGATAAGGACGCAGTTGCCCAGAAAGTGAGTATAACTCCTGCAAACTAAGCTGGTTTCCAAGAAAGAAGACCTTACCAGTTTGCGCATTGCAAAGATACTGATTTATTCTTTAAAATTCTATTCCTTATGTAGTAACGGGTGTTTTCTTACGCCCGATAGAACATTCGACGGAGCTCTCAATCTGACGGTCGGATGACAGCTTTCAAGAAATAAAATTTCAATACATACACACTCGGCGCTACATGCCGATCGGTCGCAACTATCGATTTATTGAAGAGACACATAATCCATAAGATTAACTTATCCATAAGAAAAGGGCTCTAGAAAAGGACCCAGCAACTGGCTCCAAGATCGTTTGACGTGGCACCCTTGGATTGCTGTTGGGTTACGTAGTCATAAGTCTCCAGTAGTCATTAATTATTTAAATAATAAACCAGCATCAATTGAAATGTTAAAATTGTAACTCGGCTTAAGCCAGCCAAGAACTTTTCCGTCTTTCCTAGCGGACCGTTCCTTTCATCTCTGGCTATTAACGTGGCACATCTTTATTACAAGCCGTCGACGCTTGTCCCAATCGGTTCACAATGTTTCCATTTTAATCCTGTTGGTCCCTTCTTTTTACCATTACTTCGGTTCGGTATCGCAGGAGGGATCTCGATTCCTGACGATGGTTTCTTTGTCTTAAGCCGAGACTTTAATTGCGAGTCGCGACCTCTATGTTTTGGCGGTAAACCAAATTTAATTTCATAGTGCCTAATTGAAGAGTCCATTGGCACGGCAACCCAGATACTTGAACTAATCCCGCAACATTAAGAGCCTACGCCTAGGCTGCTTAAAATCTAGTATCATTCGTGACGATTAAAATAGATAAAACACGAGGCACCCTTGAACACTGTTCATCGCCAAAAATTTTACGCAGCAAGAATTCTCCAAGTGCGTACCGTACGGCATAATTGTATAGTTGGTGTTTTTTCGAACGTTTCGCTATCCGAAGATGCGCGGTTGTTTGGCAAATTATTCCGCGGATGACGTTGTTTGCCCAACCATGTGTCGTTCCGAGCAAAATGTTCAACCCTGAAGTCCGTAATGGATAAATCATCAACTGGCAGCTTGTTATACGGTACTTCCACACTTGTATGCCTTTTGATTAAGTTTGGATTGGTTTGGTAAGCTGTACAGTTGCACTAAACATAGCAGGACTCTTGGTCAACCGTCGAGTACGCCAAAGACTAGACGGTTGGTAGTTTCATCAGAAAAAAATGTTCAAACACAGTTCCTCAATATACCAACGGAATGACAGAGGTTATATATTACAATTTAATTATGTAACAACTTCTTCGGGCGTAGCATATCCTGTTATGTACGGACTGCCAATGCATGTGGCGAGAGAGAAGGAAAGAGAGCGGAAGAGAGAAAGAAAGATAGAGAAAGAGAGAGAGAGAGAGAGAGAGAGAGAGAGACAAGGAGAAAGCAGGCGTGTGAGCAGATGCATCGTTTCTTCGTTTCTTCATCTGAAACAGGTGTGGCCTTAACCGGGTGTGAAACACTTTCAATTCTGCCCTCCCGATGACAGTTCGGCCCAACCCCAAGGGTTCTGCCGCCCAAGGGAGACCCTCATTTGCAGCAGGTGAGTGAAAACGACCGGGTTCAACATCCGACCCCACAACCTCCTAGCTATGGTAGCCTACTCCACAGTTTTGGCCCTCGAACGTTCCGTGGGTGTATGCTATATTGGTTGTGCGTGGGAAGCTGTCCGAAACCGGGATGCGGCACGCGATACCAATCTGCTTTCCGACATGGATTTCTCAATGAGTCAAGCTCTGACCTGGAGGTATCTGGGTGTGCGAGTGTGTCAAGTTACCGGATGGTGCGCATGCGTTTAAATTGTAGAAGACGGACAACAGCGACCAAAGTGGAAAAAAAGGAAAAATAAATAAACGAAACGAGATGCGAAGCAAGCCGATACGCCTGGCGGAGCCGAACCGATCATCTGCTTCGAATGTGAAGTCGCCGTCAGAGTTTTCGGGTAATCCTACCTGCCTGCCTGGCGTCCCTTCCGGGCCTTCTGTCACCCTGCCTGGCTCGACTCGTATTAATTGGGCTTCCCTGCGGCATGGGTTACTTACGCTATGCAAACACCCCAGGTATGACGGACGGGGGGTGGGGGGATAGGAAGGGAGCGGTTGAGGGAAGCAGGCTTTCGATGAAGGGATGCGCAAGCTAAAATTCCAACCGGTGCCATCACCAACGCTTCATCATCGGCATTCCCGACTACAAGCGCGAGACGACCGTCTGCGGAGTCGTCATCTTCGGAAAATAATATAATATCCACAAGGCAGCCGGCACACACACACACGCGTGCGTGTTGAGTGGTTAGTGAAAGTTGGATGTTATGATGCTATTTTCTTTCATCAACATTCCTCTCCGCGCCCCCTCTAGTCCCTATAGCAGCGCCTCTTTAAATCGGCACGATGTGATGAGCCTATAGTTTGACTCGGTACTGTTTAGGGGTTTGCATGCCGACCCGTCGGGCCACGAATCCGGTTCCCTTTGTACTGATCCCTCCCCTTCTACGCAATCGAAAACGCGCTAGGGGAAGAACGAAACTGGGAACGGAACTGGGAACGAACCAACGGACTCCATTTCACAACGACGATCCATCAGATTCATCCCTGAGTGGGGAGTTTTTTCTGCCCGCCCGAAAACAAGAGATCGAACGGAGAGAAGCCCCGCGTGGTTAAGAGAAAGTTTCTCAATCAATGTACAGATGTCGCTACTGGGCCCGGTGAATTTCGTTTTGCACACTGTACTGTACGCTCGACTCGATCTGGCGCTGAATTGTCGTTGAAACCCTTTTGTTGGTGGCTGTTTATGTATTCAACTTATTTAGATGAAACCATTTGCCGATGTTAATACATTACTTACCATACTTCGGAGCCACTTTGCGGAATATTATGTCCCCCTTCTAGATCATCCTCAATCCTCCCGAAAGGATGAGAAATAACATATTTTAGGAGGGATTAACCACAAAAAAGCATGGTGCCTCTTCAGTTTTGTGGACTGTATTTTCTTCTGTCTGTAGATAATTCTAAGAGCAATCAAAACGCGTCTACTCTAATTTGTGTAGACTACTTTAATGTGCATTATGTTACGTGACTGTAGAGCAACACATGGTTCTGGGCATCAATTTCTTGACACCTCCACCAATTACTTGATGCTTTTAGTATTTCCATTCTCCGGCGCTTAACGATGAACTCTCACTAAATCGTTTATAGCATTACAATAAAACCAGATTTTTACTTGATACAATGAGAATACTTTTTGAATATTTTTACTAACAATTGATGGAACAAATAATCAATTTCTGAACCTATTTCCCTTCTTGAAGTAGAATTCCCTACCTAGGAGGAAAACATCTTGGATATTTCGACCCTATCACTGCCATATAAATTGTTATTAATAGTCATGCTCATGGCAGTATACAATAATAATGTTACGCAAATGTAACATTATTTGTGCTGATCATTGCATCACCAGCCAATCGCCACCACCAGTCCGTTTCTAATCCACCGCCCCCTCATAATGGGCATCAGTTCGAGGGAGAGTGGTGGCACCATGTCAATTAAAACAATGTCAATTAAAACGTAAATAAATTATCCAACCGTAACTGCAGATTTACTAAAATCGGAATGATGAAGCGTTCAGATTTGGAACCGAAAACCGAGTCGACCAACAAGAGCATGCGGATTTCTCCACCGTTTCCCTCGCTTACAGATTTCCACTCCGAAATTAACGCATGTGGTCCATGTTTTGTTACTCGACAATGACTGAATATGAATATGTACACGAGGAAACCCAACCACTTGGGCGGATGGGTGACAAGGCGGAATTTAGAGGTGGATTAGAGCGTCTGTTCTCCATGTCAGGAGCTGCTCGAATTAGCGTCTGTTCTCCGTGTTAAGGGCGGCTGCCAACTCTGGCATCCTACGGGACTCTAAACAGCAAGGATGCGTTGGTCCACCGACGAGACAGGCGGCGGGAGGAGAGGCCTTGCAAGCCACCTCCTGTACAATTGCAACGAATATTAACCAAACAAATATAAAGTATTGGAGTAACGATAACGGACCCTTGCATCGGAAAAGGACCTACAATTGGAAATTCGATACATGGAACTGCTGGTCGCTCACGGCCCCTGGGAGTACCCGTATACTAACAGATGAAGTGAGGGCCCGCGGCTTCGAAATAGTAGCACTCCAAGAGGTTCGCTGGAAGGGAGTCATGGATGGCAATAAGGAAATCTTCTATATGCAGCTGGAGAGGGAGTAGGACCGCTGCCCACAGCATGATGTGAAGATCGTCATCGGCGACCTAAATGCTCAGGTCGGGCGTGAGGATGCCTCTATAAACCTACGATTGGACGTTTCAGCGCCCACCAGCTGACCAACGAAAACGACCTCCGGCTCATAAACTTTGCCTCCTCCAAGCACATGAACATCCGCAGCACCTGTTTCCAGCATAAACCTCGGTTCGGCTACACCTGGAGATCACCACAACAAACATATTCCCAAATAGACCGCAGAACGCGACCGCCTCAATGTCCCTGGACGACCACTGGCGTATGGTGGAACGAGCCATCACCAGCACAGCCGAGCTGACAATTGGCCGAACACCACGAAACCAGAGGAAGGAATGGATTGATGAAGAGTGCAGGCGGGCAATATCCGAGAAGAACGCAGCGCGCCCCCGCATGCTCCAGCGCGGATCCCGTCACAACGACGAGACAGACGACTGAGAAAACAGCAAACCCTGCTATTCGAGGGCAAGAAACGCCAGCTCGAGGAATCGGATGAGCAAACAATGGAGCAACGATCTCAGTCGGGGGAAACTCGTAAGTTCTACAGGATGTTAAATACGGCACGAAGCGGCCACACTCCCAGTGTCGCAATGTGCCGAGACGAGGTAGGAAACATCGTTACGGACGAACGGGAGGTGATCGAAAGGTGGAAGTGCTACTACGACGGACACCTGAATGGAGTGGAAGTGGGAGAGTCAAGTAGCGGCGCAGGCAGAATCGAGCGTCACACAAGGCAGGAGGCAGATAACGAAGTGCCCTCGCCAAGGTCCCAACGCCGCCCTACAGCTGAAACAGAACAAGTCAGCTGGCAGCGACGGACTGGAGGCCGAACTGTTCAAGATGGATCCGGTAGGGCTTGTCGTCAGCGTGCCAGCTGATTGTGAAAATTTGGGATAAGGAACGAATACCGGAGGACTGGAAGTTGGGCGTCATTCACCCAGTGTACAAGAAGGGCGACAGGATGGACTGTGCTACCTTCCCAGCCATCACAGTTCTATCCCGAATACTGTTCTGCAGACTGTATTTTGTCGGAAGTTACCAAGCTGGATTTGTTGGAGGATCCACGACCGATCAAATCTTTACCCTGCGGTAGATCCTTCAGAAATGCCGGGAGCATCAGATCCCCACGCATCACCTCTTCATCGACTTCAAGGCGGCTTACGATACCATAGACAGGGATGAACTATGGATGGCCATGCGGCTGTACAATTTCCCAGGGAAACTGGTACGGCTGTTAGAGGCCACGATGGATGGGGTGCACTGCCAGGTGAGAGTATCGAACATGCTGTCGGAGCCGTTCGAGTTTCTCCGGGGTCTAAGGCAAGGTGACGGCCTCTCCTGCTTGCTGTTCAACATAGCCCTGGAAAGTGTCATGAGAAGCGCGGGCTTCGATATCCGTGGCGCGATATTCACTCGTTCACTCCAATTCCTCGACTTCGCTGATGACATCGAAATCATTGGACGGACCACTGTGGCGGTGTGCGAGGCGTACACCCGATTGAAAAGCGAGGCCTCGAGGATTGGACTAACGAATTAATGCGGAGAAGACAAAGTTCCTGCTTGTCGATGGCTTTGACCGGGATACAGCCAAACTGGAGAGCAGTGTATCAGTGGACGGCGACGACTTCGAGATAGCAGAGGAGTTCAGACAACAACGCAAGTTGCCAAATCCGGAGATGCATTGTCCAGGGGAATCGTGGCTACTATGGGCTCCACAAACTCCTGAGATCCAGAAAGCTACTCCCCCGCACGAAATACGCAATCTACCGCACGCTGATCAGACCGGTCGTCCTCTACGGGCACGAGTCTTGGACTCTGCTCACGGAGGATGCAAACGCACTCGGAGTCTTCGAGAGGCGTGTGCTCTGGTCGATCTTTGGTGGCGTGTACGAGCAGGACGTATGCGGAGAACCCCAGCTGTTTGTTGAGCCGGATATCCTGACGGTGGTGAAGGCCGACAGGATCCGCTGGTTAGGGAATGTCGTGAGGATGCCGGACTCATGCCCCACCAAGAAGGTGCTCACCAGCGACCCGCTTGGCACGAGACGCAGAGGAGCCCAGCGATCTCGATGGCTAGACCAAGTGGAGAAGAACCTGAGGGATTTTGGGTGCTACCGGGAATGGAGAGCTGCAGCCATGGACCGAGCATCCTGGAAATTATTTGGTGACCAGGCCATGTCAGCACGAAGACGTGCTCAACCTTGAGCGGGCCAAAGAGGAAGAAGAAGATTAAATTCATCTTTTAGAATAGAAACGTCAATGTCAATTTAATATAATTCTAATAATTTTACCAAAGTTTTCTTCCGATTTTGTTGGAAGTGTATGTCAGAACTGTGCATGAGAAATAAAATGAATTGATTTTAACTGTTCTCTAGTTGTTAATTCATGGTCCTCTTTTTCTGTAACATAAGAATGATTTTTGTTGCGCCGTTTGTGAGTATTTTCTTCCTAATTAATCGAAAGGCAAGGTTCAGTTAGTTGTAATAAAGCGCAAACTGGAAAAAGACAGAATCCTTGTTGCTGAGTAGAAACGTAATCCAAACCGGCCATTCAATACGCAACGTACAGCCTCTGTGCCTTTTTTTAATTTCGCCAAATTTCGCTTTAATATTATGTATAACATATTTTAGAGTCATTGAAGCAGAGTTCCATTGGATAAAACGCATTCTATTAATTTAAGAGAGTTGCTAGTAGCATTTATTCTCTGTGAAACACAATTCCAAATGACTGCCATTAGACTGTTATTTTACATTTTTCAGTGCCATTCAGTGCGATGGGGTTTTGATTTTTGAACCCTGCAAAAATATTGCATTTGCTGCGAGAAACTCGTCTGCGCAGCTAGACAGAAACAACTCTGAACAACTGTCTTCGACTAATATTTTTCTGACATATTTGGAGCATAAGATTGTCCTCGACGAGTTTTTTACGTCTAATCCAAAAGCGTTTATGGGGACGAATCCCACAAACCTTAACCTCTCTTAAGTTGCCTGTTGTCGATATCTGACACATATCGATATACACAAGTAAGTTGATCAACATGGGACATATTTTTGTTGTAATAAGTTCCTTCTCTGATCTCTCCAGTTATTTCAGTTTTCGGTTGATTTGCAGTCAGATTTAAAAAATCATCACAAATATTATTATATAAGATAAATAGTTGGCACTGCCCCGTCCTTCGTTAGCATATTTATCTATGTGTAATTTAAAAAAATCATCGTACTCGTTGTAATACGCATGTTAAATAATTTTCTTTCCTGTCAAGAAATCAGCCCCCAAATCCTAATCCTAATTGACTCAACAATTTTATTGATGACACAATTCGTTTTACCAGTTCTCTCCAATAAGGTTCTTCCGTTTCAGTTTCCCCTAAAAGTTGAGCATCAATTCGGTTACAGTTAGTTGATATTAAATCTTCGATTATATACCGTGTGGCGACGTCCTTCTCTATGACTGTCGGCCAATCATCACCGACCGTCAATACAGTTTTCTTCCACGTTGTCGGTTAACACCAATCTGCTGGAATTCATTGTACCCCAGTGTTAGTCGTTAAGCTTAGCCACTAAGTCTGTGTTTCGGCGCTAGTTGCCATACACATTGAAATTAATAATAAAATAAAATAAAATATAAAACAAGATCTAACATCTCTCCTCGGTATAGTAGGAGCCTGTAGGCCCCGACAATGGCCCCGAAATGAATGAATGACAATAGAACGGTTCCACTCTATTCTGCAAGAAATTTATAGAATCACGAAACAGGAGAATCCTAGAAATAATAATACTAATGGGCGAATCGTTTAATTTCGCATAGGAAAAGTTTTGGTAGGCGAACGCGTTTACTCATCAACTGGAAATGGTTTACGACAGTCCGGTTGCAAGCGATTTCGAGAAAACTCGAAAAAGTACAATACCTTCATCACCCCACTCTGGGCTGAGGTTCATGTAAGAACCACAGTGGCGTGAGAAACGAAAAGAAAAGTAGAATATACCGATAGAGAAACTAAACCCTACCAACCTGGAGCATGAATGTGTCGCCCTCGTGGCCAGCGGCGAAGCACGAGCCATTTATCCTATGCTTAATCCGGTCCGACTCCGGGCACACCCAGCGGATAGTTTCGTTTTTTTTATTCCATTTTCTTCATTTTTGGTTTTCTAATTGGAAACCGACGACGGTGGGGGGCCGCGCGGCATGGGAGGATGGGAAACCTGGCCCATCTCGGTCCGAGAAAATGGAATCCAAAAGTAATGACCGCGCCGAGCTCAAGTTGTGTAGGACGAGGGAAAAAACAAAGCAAAATAACACAAAAAATACGGGTCCAATCGATGTTGCTCGTCTGCCGTGAGATCCGATCGTGCGATCGCTTCGTCATCGCATACCATTCCCCACCGGAAGGGAGGGAGAGTGGTGCGCCGTGTGTGGCGGAAGGTAAGGGATTGGAGTGGGGGCTACTCCCAGGCTGCCACAAAATCTCTCGCCCGCCGGGGCGACCGTTTCAGTCGAATGACGACGTTCGCCGCGGAAATAAGGCAGGCCAACAAGTGCAGCAAACTCCAGTGCTCTTGGAAACGGCATGAGCAGTGTGTTTCTCGATGCAAAGTCTCGCTGTGACACGGTCTCGTGCTAATGCGCCTGTGTGTATGCGTGTGTGTGTGCGTACGTGCTCGTGAGTTGATGAAGATAAATAGTGAACAAAAACGAAGCGAAATATATTGATAAGAATGCGTCGGTGTCACTGGAAATAAAATTACAAAACCGAAAAAGAAAAATTACAAACGAAAACAAAAGTTGCACACTTGAAGCCATCTCGGAACTCGAACGTGTGAACGTGCGCAACTAGTAGGCGCCTGATCCAGCCTTTGCATCTTTCCGCAAGAACTCTAAACATCACCTGACCATCATCAATCGGCATCAAACAGCTAATCAACCAAATTTGCTAAAAGAAAACATAACGCCGTACGGGTGGGCGTGCGTGCACGTGTGCGAGGGAGTGAACGATAAGTTGCTCCGATACACTATAAAGAAGGGAAAAACATCAACAAACACAAATCGTCATGAAGTTGGTAAGTTTTTCGTCCAATGAACTTGAATCGTACCGTGAAACAAAAGACTTCAACGACATGCTGTAAGCGACGAACCTCTAGAATCGAAGCAGACCTCGATGGGCAGGGGAAGACTTTCGATGTGTCGAACCTTCCTACCGACACCTTTCTCCACGCTTGCCCTTTTGAATCAAAGTAGTCACAATACAAAATTATGGGTCTGGTAATCGATCTATATTCGAATCCAATTTCACGCTGACGGGGTTGCGAAAGCGTTTAGTTCTTGTGTTGTTATTCGTTGGAGTTTTTTTTTCACGACTCGATGGTGTCAAGAAAGGAAAACATTGCTTATCTTTTTCAACGAAACATTATTAAAACTCTCAAAACATTTAATTTGTGGACGGGTTGTGTTGGTTGAAGGATTTTAATCCAAATTATTTTAAAATAAAGACTAAAATTAACGCAATATAGATAGATACATATTAAATGTAGATATATAAATACATGGACAGAAAATCGAAAAAAAAGGAGACGTGAAAACAAATATTGAGCTACATTAAAACATCATTCAGCTTCCTTTTCTCTCCTCCATTGTTCCATGCGATGAAGCACGGCGCAGTGATCACCGTTCAAGTGATCACATGGGGATGTGATTTCACTTCGAGCTAACATCACTTATGAAGCAACTCCATTTTCTCTATATTCGGCGCGGTTTGACATTTTGCCAAAATCTCATTACAAAAAAAAAAAATGAAAGAAAAGCAGATTGCACTCCCGAATGAATCTTCGTTTTGCCCTTTTCGCCGTATTTATTTCAAAACGCGCAGGTTCCCTCTGCCAGTCCACCTTGCTAGCGACGTTACAATGCAAGCGGGAACACCTTCGCGCCCGAGAAGACGAATCAAGTCTTCGTTACGAGCCTCTTTCCGCCGCTAACCACTAACGGTTTGCCCCATTTTGCTCCCTGCAACCACCCCCGGGGAACAAATGCCAAATGTCAGATGAGAGGAAACTATCGAAAGAGCAGGCGCATTCCTGTTACCTCCGGCAATCCGCCACCGGTGTCCCACAGCAACCCCTAGCGGGGGTTCGCACAAAGATGGGAACGCCTTTTGGTAGCAGGAATTTGACGACAGGCGCTTCGAGCCCACAGATGACCGCGATGACCAAGGGAGCCCGTCGCGAAATGACCACTCCTTTTGTTGCCTAAGCAATCGATTTGTCCCGCGCTTGAGAAAAAGCGCGAGGAGACATTCGTGCAATCGATGTTTTCTTTTTCGGTCCCTCCATCTCCACTATCCATTCTGATGCTTCACATCGACGTGTTATGTAGCACCGTGAGTTTGTCTGTTGGCTGTGCTCATTAAAGGCGTATCATGTTAATGAAGCAAACGAATCGCAAGAGCTTTGTAAGCACACACAATAACGTATCGTAGACATATTGTAATCTGTCAAACAGTGTATTATTCTGAAGCTGTCTGCTTACATGTCGTTCACTGCCATGTTGCAGCCCTTCCATAGCTATAACCGCAGTGCGATCATGGCCTGTTGAAGTGCCACCCAAAACCGCTCCAGGTCTCCCGCCAACCTTGTCCATTTGATTATCTCGGCTATTCTGGGGGCTTCACTCTCGACATGCATCTCGATGAAGAGCATCTCGGTTTAGGCCTACCACAGCTTCTCTGACCAGCTGGGTCGTCGAGCTAGGACGAGTGTAATGCACAGCACGACACCGAGGTCGCTGAGCAGCTCATAGAGTTCGCCGTTGTATGCTGAAGCAGTACAAAGTATGCAAAACCTGTCCACAATGAACTTTCCAACCCCTGGCGGAATCCTTCGTGGTGATTGCAGCGTAGGAAATTAAAAAACGAAAATTGTCAGCTCATAGCTGTCAGATCGTTTATATGTACGTTCATCAAAATCGCCAAAACCAGAGTAATAGTAGAGAAGGGGTTTGCCATAGCTTTATTTTCTACTTTCCAGCTCAGTACTGTTTTTTTATTTGTTCGTTGTTCAATTTTACACCTAATTTAGACATAAATCCTTTTTAATGATCTATGTTCACGTAATAGACTCCTGCCGTGTTTTAGAGCCGGGCCTTCCATTCTTCTGCCACACTGCGCACTGTTGCTCACCCCATCTAATGCTCAGAGAGGCAATAGACAGCATAACACATGCTAAAAGAAGGTGGTCAAAAGAATGAAAAACGTCCAACGGAGGAAATGACAAATGGCACGCATTGGCGTCTGTTTCGGCAAATCGGACACCGGACCGAACTTATTTCCAGGCATTCCTTGGAAGCCGCAGATGGTGCATTGACACCGGGTTTCGACGATGGGGATGAAACAACGCCCAACCAGAAAAGCGCTCGGAGTAAGCGTGCGGATCAATTGGTTTATGATTTAACATCGTGTAGCAGCACAGTATACCGTCAAACAGGTGCAGCAGCGAGACGAACATTACAAAACCAAAACAGGAAAAACGTAAAAATTGAAATTAGCCGATAAAAAAATATGCACCGAAGAGGGAGGCTTCATCCCGCAGTGCAGCCGAAAGAGAAAGACAACGCAACACACATCTCGATCGGCTAATTACCCTACCGAGGTCAGCGAAAGCACGTCGATTCGCGTCGTTCCGGCGGTGCGGGGTGTATAATTTCGTAACTCCGTAGTGGCACACACGCACAGGCACGCGCTGACATGGTACGCGGTGGATGCGAACGCCGAGGCGTAATTGCATGTTCATGAAACTAACATGAAAGTCAAACACCAACGAAATTCGAAGCTGAACTTCAGACCCCTCGCAAACATCGCCGACGTCAGTTGTGTCCTGCTGGCACCTGAATAGTAGGAACCTACTAATGCTGTAGTACCATTGAATGCGACTGTCGATCAAACAATTTAGGGGATTGTGTAGGAGGGCGCGTAACTGCGGTGTGAAAGGTTGGCTGTGAAGGGTGGGCTCCCGTAGTCGCGGACAACTTTAAAAGCAAAGATCTACCTATCTATGTGCAGGGTTCGACCGCTGGTGACCGAAACCCATCTGCCAAATTTCGCACACAACTTTGGCAGATACATACCTCGACGAACGCAGACGAGCTTGAGTGTAGGTTGGCATTTCGTTGCTTACACTGGGGACTCGCACACACATTTCCGTCCGATTTCTCCGCCAAGTTTCAACCAAACAGAACGAAAGTGGATGCTGTCTTCGTCGTCCATTCCCTAGTTTTCTCATTCTTCGGATTTCTTCGGTTTTGTAGGCCCGTTCGATGGCGGAAAGTCGATGACAAATAGGCAGTAGCACTGCGACCCTTGCACCCTCGGTGTGCTCTTCTCGGATAAATTAGCTTCTTACACATTACAAGCAGGAGCTCTCTTCTTCGGAGCTAGGTTTATACACCGGCGTTACGTTCCTACAGTGACTGAACCGAATCCAGCTTCAGCGTGAAACACGATAACCCTCTCCGAACAGCTTACTCTGGCGAAGGAAAAAAGCAGATGAAAAGAGAAAAAAAAAAGGATTTCAAAGATGCCAGCGCCGTGACCGAGCGGTCGATCAATAGCTAGATCTGATCGGGCCGCTGAACCCACGAGCCCACCGGCCCACGTTGACTATTTACCTTCCATTTCGTAAAGAACCGCCCAAATTCAAACTCTCACCCGGGGCTTTGACCCCGCGCTGGCGCAACCAGCCCAGGCCGTGTGTGGACCACTTCTGTTGATGCTGATGCTGCTGCATGTCGAATGGCGTTCGCTCGCTTCAGATTCGGCCTGTTTTCTATTTGGAGAAAGCTGTGAAACAGTCGGCCCCGTCACGCCTACCGACACCATTCGCTGTACATAGTCTTGTTCTTGATTGTTATTTTTTGACAAACGGGGCTCCGGCGCAACAGCAGCTTCGGCGTATAATAGAATGGTGATAGCTGCTCTTAAGACCGCTCAAAGTAAAAAGCACGAAGCGGGCCACTTTCTAGGCGAACCCCGAGGATAGACAAGTTAAGAACGAAATGGAATGTAAGGAAATAAACGGGTTCTGCCGAAGGCACCACGGCATCACCCGTTGTTGGATCGATAATAATCGAAATGAGGCTATTTTAAGTGGCGATTGATGGTGGAAGGAAAGGAGAGAGGGAGAAATGCAGGGGTAGAGGAAGCGGTAGAGAACCAGGGAGAAGGATGAAAATATCGATTGACCTTGAACCGACCATGGCGGCAACCGCCAGTTATGGTGCACTGCTGAGCGCATCTGAAGGCGTCGGTATTGGAAGGAGTCGCAAAGGGAACTTCGAGGGCTAGGGAACGCCGGAACGGAGTACGGACGAAGAACGACGGTATCACGAAAATCAATAAATGACTACACCACGGGAACTTTAAAAAATAACTTGTAGGATTTCATACTGGTGGTTTGAATATTTGAAAACGGACTTGAGGTGAGGTGGAAGCCCTTTGAAGATTGGATATCCATATTCAAAGATTGGATATAGTTTGATATTCGGCTAAAGCTTGTGAAATCCTAATACCCACGAAGCAAACATGGTGGCCGTAACGTGTTTTACGAGCAGGAATGGAGAGCATAGTGCGAACACGAATGGAATTGGAAGCTTCTATCTCACGATGCACTAGGACCGCGACAAAGCCCGCTTGGATGCTTGCCTTCCGGCCCTCATTCGAAGGGCTGACCATCGCATCACAGGGAGGGAAAAGAAGTAATATATAGGGTGAGAATGTTACCTGCACACCTATCAGAGAAGGTGTTCAGATAGTTTTGAAGAGAGTCAAAGATGCAGAAATTATACAGATGACCATGACAGATGGTTGTAGATGGCCAAAGACGGGAAGAACATCCGCTTAAAGCGCGAACTGAGCACACTCTTCTGGGGGCACCAGATGGACTGGAGAAAGCAGTCGAAACACTATTGTAACGGTCAATAAGAAGGATTTGAGCCAAATAACGAGGCGAGATGCTTCAGACATGTTTGAGTAGCACGGGAGAGATTGAGATACACTGCTGGAGGTGGCTGCTTAAAAACCTGTTTAGCCAGCCTTACTCAAGGTGAGTAACGTATGATTGATGGCTGTAGAGCGAACAGGCATGAATCCATGCGAATGAGAACTGATCGAACATTTGACACCGAACATGATACATTTTCATTTAAAGGATTTACAGCCTGGGCATAAACTGGCAATTCCGGGGTAGACAGGTAACACGGTTAGGGAAAGAAGAGGGACGATAAAAGGAAGTACCGGGGCGGTAATTAGCTTGAGACGGTCACTTTAGCAATAGTTTAAACCACGTACAGAACGCGCCGGAAATGTAACAGGATCAGGTTTCAATGGCGAATAAAAAAATAATCTAACCGGGATGATGATTATAAACGCTCATGATATGGACCGGAGTAAGTAAATGTTCACACATTGAGGCAGCCTCGTTCTCTTGAATTGGACAGACCACAAATATGCAAGACATTTTTATCATGCAGCACATCAATAAAACACGCGTTGGAGGTGGTAGAAGAAGGTGGTTTACAACATAGTGTAGCCAACGAATCCAAGCAATGCGTCGAATGTCCAAGTGATGATGAGTTGGTTAAAAACACCACGTAGAAGGAGCAGATCGTCGCGCGACATTCGGTTCACAATATGCCACAATAATACTATATGGGACACCATGTCGAACGAAACGCGATCAGAGCAATGATTTGGCACAATGTATATCGCACCGATGGACATCCAACGACGGTCATTGCCCACATCAATCCTAACTAATGATGGATACCGATTGGCTTTCGCTCTGGACCGAACGTTGCTAAATGAACGACATTACTAAAGCCATGTCACGGTCACGACGGACCTCAGTAGCCGATGTTAGGTGCTTCCTGGCCAACACCAATATTAGGTACATCGGAAGCGATACCCTTACGCTTTGGCACCGCAGGGACAATGGAAGAGGAGAAACGTGTAAGGTGGGAAGCGGGCGCTTCAGCACTCCCCGTTTGGGCGCATTTGGCACATCGGAGCATGGCGGTGTAGTGGTATAGTTAGTATGGTTAGTATAAGCACTAGTTTATGCATTTTAATCCCGCCAAAAATGTGATATCGCACATGTTGTTTTTTGTCTTGGCGCAGCAATTTCAGAAAGTGATTATAAGTTTCTTACACGAGATGGATCATTGGGTGGTATCGCGAACAAAGTCGTTAAAATATACCGTCGTCAGCCGTCGTCAAGCTGTTCATTTTCGGATGAACTAATTCATCGTCAAAAAATTCTGTCAAATTATACGACCGTTAAAATTTTAACAGTAGGCGTCAATTGCCCTAGGCAGCTACGGGGTAAAAATTTTGAGCAGTTGATTTGACGACGGTTTGTTGCATCGCAAACGCGCTTTCTTATAAATTGACGACCGTTTATTAAACGACGTCTCTTGACTAGTTGTTAAAAAATCCCACATAGTTTTTTTTTTATTTTCTTCCGAACTTCGTTGTATTTTCGAATGTATTGGAAGAAATATTAAACCTATTGGAATTTTTCTACTCCGTAAAATAAAAATTAAAAAATCATGGGGCAATTTACTAAACAAATTAAATTGCGCTTCTGAACGACGGTGATACATTTGACGACGGTTGAAATAAATCGTTCGCGATACCAAATTAGAGCAGTTCATTTTCAACGTCGTTAAATTTTAACAGTCGTCTATTTTTCACGACTTCGTTCGCGATACCACCCATTGTTGCGTTGGATATCGATAGATTTCGAAATGGCATGATCATGCCATCGCCGTATTTCGCAATTGATAGAATTGTTGCTGTTGATTCCACAGAACCAGTATAGGGAGAGGCTCGGGGAAAGTTTGTGCGATTGAGGTGCCTTGAAGAGTACTCCATGGGGTGTGTATGCGGCCTAGAAGGACGATGTCCAGACGCATGTAGTGGAGACACCAGCTTCTTAGGTGTGATCATGAGGGATGATGTGTTATTGTTGTGGGTGTTGAACCGTAACCGTTTGTACTAATATATGCAGCATTGTGCAGCAGCTTTCAGCTTACAGTAGTGGCCGTTTGTGCACATATGTATAGCTTTCCCCGGGAAGATAAACTCCAGAATCTGTAGCCTCAGCAGGCCAGGATTCGTTATGCAGGGGTACATAGCGGCAGAGTAGGGAGTAGAATTTATTTTAATTTTTATCTTTATAGTAGTTTATAGCATTTAGTATTTGTAAGAGTAAAAAAATCTGAACCCTGGTTCTATAAAAAAAGGATTCGGGTTGCTAGGAATTTCTATAACGTCAAACACAACTACTAGTTGTTTGGACTGTGATTTGCAGAGCTCACGTAATCATTGCCAAAGAGTTTAAAGACTATTTGTAGACGTAAACATTACGAATAGAGGCATCCGCTGGCTGACTGTTATAACACTGGACCAGTAGAGTGGACAAGAAACGTTTTCTCCACGAAATTGGATGCCGTGAAGCTTATGTACAGTTTTCATAATGCCATTCGAGAACTTATCGTTTTAAATTCTACCCAGCCGCTTAATGAAGTAGTTGCGGCTTGGCGTAGCTGGAGCGTTCTTCGGCCCTTATTTGTACCATTTTTCATATTGTTTTTTGTTTCTTCTTTATGGCGGTGCTACTGTGTTGACTAGGGACAAAGAGGGGTGTTACGGAACGAAGCGCAACGTTCCGTGTTGGCCGGGTTGGCAGAGACCGTCCGGCCCTATTGATTCGACCATTTCCTAACGGGCCAGCGAAGCTACCGGCAAACGATTTATACAGGCCAAGCCAAAGTTCAAGCTCATCCAATGGTGGCTGTTTGGTTGAGGCATTGCACCCAAGCCGGCCAGTCTGCCGGTCTTCCAGAGGCGGGCCGTTCCATTCGATGCCACCCGGCCACACGCACCACCTGGAGCATACAGTTGAAATTAGCATCCTAAATGGCGTTCGAAAAGTTTATCAATCGTTAGTGTACGAGCGCGCACGCGCTCGCACCGGTTGAAGTGGTTAGGCAACAGGCTGGAGCAGAAGATATCGAGAAAATAAATACAGCGGCGAAAGTGTAGTTGACGGAGATGATGATGCACTGAAC
>JAOEFI010005249.1:24721-35265 GCA_034621735.1 Anopheles plumbeus | reverse complement strand
AGATTTCCGGAGATAAATACTGTGGAGTTGTTTGGGTTGTACAATTGTAGGAAATTAATGTATGTTCGCAAAATGTCTGATCTATCAGTGGCTTCGAGGTCCTATGAAAACAAGCTATTGGTAGTAGTGTCTTTGTCGATTCTTTTCACTTTGTATGGCCCATTGTAACGTGAGATCGAACATTCTAATCATGCTATTCGGATTGATATGACCAGTGAGAGCCTGTCCATCACTTTATTTTTATTACAATGCAAAATGTATATCCCTCGCATCGCTCTAATATTCCCACAGAGTGGAAAACTTTGTTAACAAAGAACTACAGAACTGTTATTCCCATCATGTGCCCCTTTTGTTACATCAAAAATGGTATGGATGTCCACTTTACATGCTCTCGCTTCGTCGCCGCCCCCGGGGGGAGGAAAAACTAATATGAATGAGCACTTATCGGTAACTATTTCCTTCGTAAAAACAAATGAATGATGATGACAAACGGAGGACACAGTGGTGTTGGTCGAATGATTTCCCACAATTCACCAGCTTTCCTTTAACACACATTGTGCACCAAAGGACCACAGGAGCGATAGAGAAGTGGAGCCAAGAGAAGTGAATCGGGGCTTCCTGAAAGGATTTAATCTCTCTAAGTACCCTCACTAAAACCACGCACGATTCCTCCCCCCATTCCACCCACTCTCACACACAAAAAGTGTCCCAAGTAACGGTCAGTCAGAGTCAGAAGCCTCTAATCGAAAAAGGAAGGAAAATCACGTACGATTATGTGTGAAAAAAAAAAACCCCGCTCTATGGAACTGTGTGTGGGAAAAACACTAACACAACGTCAGAGGGTTTCATCTATTTTCTTCTACTCTATCGCTTTCGTGCGTTTGCAAAACAAAAGTGAGCATCGCATTGGAGTGGCGTTTGAACGAAGGAGTTCGGCCGGCGTGAAGAAAATCCGAAACTTTTTGCCATGTTTCCACCACCACCCCTCCGGAGGCTAGTGGGAAAGCTTCGGCCGCTTCGGGGTTTCCGAAAACGCGCCACCACACAAAGCGCCATCGTTTGTCAACTTTATTGAGCGATCCTTGAGAACATTCCCCATTCCCACTCGGACTGTTTGCATGGAAGGATGAAGCGTGGGGAAAATCTACCCGTGGGAGGAGGTGAATATGCGCATATTGCATAGCGAAATAGAACATATTCAATTTAGTAGACTTTCCTCCGGTGCTGCTGCCGGTGCTTTGGAGGCGACGAGCTAGGGCTTGCTGGAAAAGTTGCTTCCAGAGGGATTTAGTTGAAGTCGAACTAATCGACGTCGAGCAAAACGGAAGGCTAGGGACGCACGCTGGGGGATGCTTGACGTACGGGGATGCGTGATGAATGCAAGGCGGCGGAAAAGCCCTACCACATGGCGGAGCGAATGGGAAAGTTTTGTTGCAGTTTAGCGAGCTGCTCAGCTTGCAACATCTGTCGTGATGAAGTTGATCAACTTGTCGGCAGGCCGGATGGGATGGGTGGTGGAGGGGGAGGGGGAGGGGACTTGTTTTCCGGTTGTTTTTCTATTGCTTTCTCTTCTTTTGTCTGTTGTTGGCTTGGGATACAACATTTCCCAGCACTTGCGCTGCAGCATGAGACGGCGTGCCGTGATTGAGGAGCCGATCGTGTGTGTGGCTTAAAAAGTATCACAGGATTGCTTTAAATTTACGCTCCGCAACTCCGCCGGTTGATGATAAAATCGGTCGCATGAGTGTGGTGGGAAATAATGGGGTTGAAACACTGCTTTGCAATTATTTATACATCGAAGGGTAAGCTGTTCCAGTGTCAAGTGAGTAAATGTTACGTGGATGAATCAAAAGTACCACTCGTTCGTGCTAAATTAACCTGGAAACGTTTCGTTGAAACCTTAGTCCAAGATATATAATTTACCAAACATAACTACACTACATCAGCCATAAAAGAACTTTGTAGGACACTTGTTGAACGATTTGAGTGATTTCATACGTTGCAAGAAATGGAAATTTCGTTCAAAAGAAGAATTTTTAAGTATTCAATAGTCCGCTTTCCGCACTCTAAGTATTTCGGGATGGTTCGCCTGTTTAATGGATGCTCGTGTCAAAAGAGAAACTCAAATTAAATCAACGACTCCCTTTGGGAGTTCCACCGATCCGCCGGTCATTAGCGATCGGTATCCGCTTCCAAACTCAATTAGCTTGTATACCCAACGAACCCGGAGAGGGAGGATCGCGGTAATGTTATTTTTCCGAATACTTGTGCCGGGGAACGAGAGGTGGCTTCTGGGCTAGCTTTCGCCGGCCGGAAAAAGAAAGACCACTCGACCGGCAATGGCAAAATTCAATCAAATTTCAAAAACCATCCCGATCTGTCGAGCTGAGAGCGTCTCAAGGTTTGGCCGATTCGAAGTTTTGTGATGAACAGACGGCGAGCTGCCATTCAACACTCACGCCGGGTGGAGTTTTCCTTCAGCGTCCGGTATCAATTTCCAGCCGACCGGATCCGATTCAATTAGCGCTTAATTATGGATAGAACTGGGTGGGTGACTCAAAAGGAAATCATCTGTGGGGAATTTCGCATCGAGCCAGAGTCGCCATCGATCGACAGTCGGAACCGAACCGGTCTGAAGAAAGATCCTGTGGTCTTCTGGTTTGGTCACCGGAGTGCAGACACGATGCCTTTCAGTGCCTTCGTTGGACGAATGCAAATTGCACCCCCATTGCGGAGTCCACACTGGTAAACACACACTCCGAGAGGCGAGTCGAAGAAAACATCAAAGTCATAAATCGTTTCCATAATTCATACGCGTTATCGGCCGGGAACGGGCCTGCTGGTGGAACACCCGGATGAACCCGTGCACCGGTGCATCACCGTTCGGTTTGCTGCAGCAGTCCTTCGGAAAAACACTCCGCACCGATATGCTGGGCTGGAACCGTTCGCCCTTTTTATGTCTTGCTTTTTCCAAATCTATTTTGCCATCGGAAATAAGCCTGGAAGTGGAAGCTGGAAAATGTCACATTTGCTGAGATTCTGTCAAAACACACCCTCACCACCACCACCACCACCACAGCGTCTCACCCGCATCGAGTGAACTGAGGAATCTTGGCGGAACTTTGCCTTCTCAGAAAGGATTTGAAAATAGAATCCCGAAAAAAACGGAAAACCTGAAAGCTTCAGGGAAACATGACGAGTACAGGTAGTTTATATGTGTGTGTGTTTAGTGAAGCTTCTCTGATCTTTGCTTGCATTTGGGATTTAAAAAGGGGAAAAAAAAGGAGATCCCGGATTTTAGGGCTAGCCCTCCGACAAGCGAAAAGCCGTCCTTTTGTGAAGACTGGGAAGGCTACTCGCGCCGTTCCAGCTCGGCGCAAGGATACCCGAATAAACTTTCATTGATTTTGACACAAAGCTGACATCGAGCCGTATCGCGGCGCCGAACTTTCCGCAGCGTGGTGTTGACGTTTGGTGCATACACATACCGTTCGGAGTAGTGCCGAGTATCCTGGCGAAAATTCTCCCTTTGATCCCGGTGCGCGATGCTGCAAGTTCCGCATCTAGGTGCCCGGCAAGCTACTTAGCGTCACCCGGTACACTGGGCTCACCGATGTCAGACACATCTTGTCCAGTCTTCTGTGAGGGAGAGGTGGGTGAATCCTTCGGTGAGGGACGTCCTTCGCTGTGACACGACGTCCAACTTTTGCCACCTGGCACGCGACCCGCCCACGCTAATCGACGGAGCGCACTGGTGTGGGTATGTGCAACTTCCGCCACGGAGAGTTTGGAAGATTCCGCTCGATGCCTCCCCACCCGCTGCATGATTCGATTTTCCCGCCGGGTGAAAGTTGCCGTCGGAACGTGAAATGCAAATTAATTCCATTAGTTGCTGCCTTTCGCCTCTTTCCCGGCCATATTATGTGCACTCTACTAGCGATTAAGTGTTTTTAGGTGCGCTTGAATGTGTGTGTGTGTGTGTGTGTATGTGGACAAGCGGAAGGCTTCGAAAGAAAAGGATTCTCAAACCGGGGGTAGGGACGTACTTTGGTGCAACGCACTTACTCGCTTCTTGGGAATGTTTCCGGTTTTGTGGGCAGCCAAAGTCTCAAAGTGTTCCTGAGGTGCATTTTCCGGTTCCCGCGCGTTGCGGTGGTATCATTGCCTGCGGTTGTGTCTGGAGTGCCGGTGGAGATTGGTTCTAATTAATAAATGCTCTTAAGAAATGCTCGTTTTGTGGTCCGTTCGATTGAGTGTTGTTTAGAGTCGACGATTGCGTTTATGGTGGTTGTTTCGGAGGTTAGGTTGTATTAATTTTAAAATTTTGAACAATACATAAACAAAAGTACACGAAAAAACGAGGAATAAGCTATAGCGTCACGATTCTCTGTATGCAACACACACACAAACCCACAAATGATAGGTTAGATATTAAACAGGTCGTTAAGCTTCTACTCGACTTGTCCGAACGAAGGTATTAAACGTTTCGCCAACCCTCGGATGGGATTTGTTTGAGACTTTCTTTTTAGATCTGATTTGCCCTTTTCTACTCCTGGGAATGATAATGAAAAATCAACTAAACTATTCACATCAACGACCAACCGACCCCCGACCATGGGGTGGCAAGATGGAAAGTGTAGAAAAATGGCCGTCATTAAAACAGCGCGACTCAGCCATCCGAAGCCATTCGCCGGACGTGGGTGGCGAGTTTAGTTTCAGTTGAAACGATTCCAAACGACCTCATTTGGGGCTGAACTTCATGGACCCCATGCAATAGTTGCACTACAGCGGCAGGGCGGGAGTTAACGCGGGGAACGGCTTCCAACGCTCCATCTTTTACAGCTTCCAGACTCAGAGAAAGAAAGTAAAAACCCTCACCGAAAGATCGTTTAAATGATCTGATTAAGCTTCATCTCGTCCCGTTTTCCTTTCGCAGACAGGATACTTGGTTGTTTTCCGACTGCTTCGGGACACTCGGGATACTTTTGGTGAGTCCCGTGGTGGTTCTGGTTCGTGGTCCGTAAGTTGCGAAACAGTTGGAACCGGTACTTTTTGGGGTGGAATTTTATTTACCCCATTATCGCCACACGAACGTTTGACTGGATACTTAAAACAGCTTTGTACGTTCTATTGTAAAGGAAAAAAATTCGGAAGGAGGGCATGAAGATTTTCTTTTAAAACCAATATTTAAAGTTAACTTATCTGTCCCTATAAATTTTCCCAATGTATTTGAAAAAGACCCAAATAAATTCGAATGTAAGAGAAATCTTTCGCCAATATGTGGTTCACATTTCGATGGTATAATGGTACGATTAAACGCCAGCAAAGGCGGCCTTCCGCAGTCATGTTTTGCATATCTTACTTACGATGTTGCATGGATGATAGAAAAAAAAACATGCCGTTACATTTTTCCCCCTGAAGAAAATGCTCTCAGAAGTCGCCGGGAAGCGGTGACGAGCGAAACGAAACGCCAGACGACGTGAGTGGAATGTTAAATTTTAGATTTCGGCGCCTTTTCGCATGACGAAAACCCTCGCCTTCGCGCCAGGACGCGGATCGGCCCACTTCACCGAAGCCGAGGTGGCGGGACGTGCTAAAGGATAATATTTATTCAGATCCCCGCACCGGTTTCTCCGGCTTCTTGCGCTGGCTTCGTCTTGGGCCGAAGTGGCAAAGTCGATCTTTGAGAGTTGGTGAATGTATGTGTATGGGGCGTGAGAAAAAGCTCCATCCTCCGACCCGACAAACTCCCCGTTCCGATAAAATGAAACACCCGCACGGTTTCGGCATAAAATCGAAGCGCGACGACGGCGCATTTGCCACTAATTAGTATTGTCGGCTTGTCGCGCAGCGAAAGTGAAACGGTGGCAGGGAAATGCGTTCCGTTACGCGAGCCCCATTTTCAAATGAGAACGCAATGGCAGGGGCCCGAGTGCCTCTTGGGGTAATTTCCGTTCAATGGGGTTTTGTGTGTGTTTGTGTGTGTGTGTGTGTGTGTGTGTGTGTTCGGGCTGATTAAATCCGTGACGTGACGTTACTGCAGCGGCAGCAGCAGCAGCAGACGGTCGATATGCGAAGGACTGCGGTGATCGTTTTCAGTAAGGACAAATTTATGGCGATGGTGAAACGTTTTTCAGACGACCCCGAGGGACACAGTGTAGAGGGGTTCAAAAGCACTCCTGCGCAGAAGGGAGAATCATTACGTCTCAGACTATAATTAATGCATACGCAATATTCTTCCAAACAAAATCGATTGCGGCTTTTCATTGGAAGAGAATGATGCTATCGTTTTCGAGTGTATAACTCTATTGCGAAACATTCTCGGCTGACAGTTATTTCGATACTTTCACCTTGAAGTGCCGAAGCGGTCGTTGCCTGCGAGCTTCCTACATTTATCGAGAATTTTAGGAACGGCAACATCTTATTCCATGTCTGCGTTGAAAATAGAAGAATATACGAAAATGCGTGAGCGAACTGAGTTTGGACTTTGGGAATGCTGTCATCATTTTCGTCGTTTAGCTCCAAGCGCCCACCACCCAGCGTCCCCGACACTAGCACGTCCGCGCTGTCAATTTCAATAGTCCCAGATAACGAGCGAAGATAAACATGTCCTGGCGAATTATGTCAATCATCACTTATCGGTCGTCCAGTATTAGGGCAGGCTAACCGAATGAGAAAAAAACCACCCGCAGGACCGCGAGGACACAACACACACACACACATACAAGAACGAAAAAAAAAACCAAAGCACAGACAGATCAGTCCCCGCGCAAAGCGAACGATGTCCTTGCGGCGACAGCTTCACTCTCCATCAGTTGCGTGCGGATTATGCTTCATTTTTCCTCCCCCGTCGAAGCAGGCGGGAGACCAATTATCATAAATTAATGCGTTGGAGTGTGAATTTTCGGAACAGGCGAACGCTTCGCAGCGTGCGTTGAACGTTGATCGGTTGTCCTGCCACTGGTGCGTTTGTTTTGTCACGACTGTGACAAACTCGACCGATGTAAGTGGGTGGATAACGCGATAGCATAATCCAATCGAATGTTTGCTTCCGAGTACACTTTCTTGCTTTCGTTGTTTGACGGTTCTCTGGAGTGTCTGGAGGCGGTTGAAATCGTCGCATTTCCTGACATGCCTTAGGTGACGAATGTTTACTGTATATTCCACAACGAATCGACAGTTAGGTTATGTCATTCCGAGGGACTCAATGTCATGTATAATGTTAACGGAATGATTATCAACAGCAACAAATTTGATGCATGGATTTTGTTAACAATAATTTTGCTAACATTACATCCCACCATCTCACAGTTGTTTACAATTCGCTAAGAGTCATTCATCGGCAATCTTCAGTACATTGACCAAGAAGTTAATTGGATGGGATTCTTCAAATGGCTACGACATCTTAAGCTTTATCGGTTTTCCATGTGGATAGCGTTAAAGTTGTCATACGAAAACGTACAATTTATTCCTTTTCCTATAGCATTTTGATATCCTTTTCCTGTAGCATTTTGATTGATCTACTAATCCTGTACAACTCGCAGCCACGTTTACTAGAGTTTTTTTTCCTACGGCGATGGAGGCGCATGGTGGCTCACGGATTTTTTTTTCTTTCACAAATTGCATAATGTGTTTGCTAGAAGCTGAAATTATTCCAAAGTAAAAAAAAACAAGATTAAGTCATGCCAAGGGAAGAAAGATACCGATGGAATGGTGCCGGTGAAACAGTTCCACTCGGCTTCGTTTCTCCGAATACTGTTACTCGATCAAATGGAAAATGTCGACAATTTATCAGGACACATTTTCAACATCCTGCGGTTCGATGATTAACTGTTAAAGAAGGCTTTCACTACGTTAATCGATTCTGTTACGATGTTAAGACTTTTTCTTCCTTGAATAAAGAATTATTGTGCGAGAGTATTTAACGAATGAAATGGTAATTTCAAGTTAAACTTAGTTCCACAGTTCGGTAAGATTTCCTTGCGGTTAAAGGACGTGCGCTTTCGAACCTCGTGTAAAATGTTCGACTCGCCAAAAGCACCCACCGGTGTTGTGTCACACAATGTCACGATCTCTAGCGCATCCTGCGGTGTCGGAAAGCGACGTCGTTGACCAGTTTCTGCTGCGGTTCAAGACGGAGCGGAAAAATTTATCCTTTCAACTCACGCCAAAAGCAGATAAGATGGAATGAAATGCGGGGAAAACGGGGAAGATGCAGCCAGAAAAAAAAAATGCATACTCCACAACGAAATCCCGAGCCGCGGACGGAGGACGAGTCCGTAAGCCGGTGCCAATCGGTTTGGGGTTTTTGGAAAATCGGAAAATCGGATCGCATCAGGCCGGCGTGCGTGTCGTCTGGTGGGGTGGTGACGGACCTGGGCGGTGAAACTTTCTCCGGGCTGTCAAGCGGGATCGCTGGTGGAGTCGCCGGATTTCTCGCCGCATGAGTCTCGACTCTCGATCGGCACGACCTCGAAACTTACACGACCGCAAACGTGTGGCATAAGTTTCTTGCGGTTATCGCAGCCAACCCAGCCGCAGCTTACTGGACCCGCTGTAGGGTGGGTGGGCATTTTCCGGCTCCGACGGGGACACCCGAACGGGGTGGGCAAAACGTGCCACAAACGAGATTTGTGTTATTTTGAAGTGTGACGGCGCTGCTTGACAAACACACACACACACACACACTTACACACACGGGCACACTTACGTACAACGAAACACTACACCACTACACGAGTTCTCATGCGGGTGATTGGGATATGAAGACCGGCGAGAGAGCTCCCGTCTGGGGAGTGGAAGGATAAGCATTTCTCACGCTTTCTTCGGCAGGCCACGTTCGCGCACCCTCCCCACCCACTCAAGGGAGGTGTTCTGGCGTTTTGTTTGCCAGTTTCGTTTGATGATCCGTCGGGCGAAACCGATTCAACCGAGCTTCACATCACTGCCCGGGGGAGTGGATCCCCGAGGGACACGAATGTCAGCACCGCGGAGCGAATGTGCGGAATGTTGATAAATATGCCATTGCCCAGGGGAAGGAAGGGTGGTTGTTGGGTGGAGGGTAGCCTGGGAGGGGCAAAGTATTTTCTGCCACATTCCCCCAGCTTCAATCTGGTGGTGTTGATGCCAGTAGCCGGCTTTCCCGGGTGGCATGCACGCGCAAGGATCCGTCGTTGTGCCGTCGACGATAATTATGCTAATCATGGCGGTATGGAATTTGATCCCGGCCCTGAACATCGACCCTTAATCTCTGCCCCGTCCCTTCCTCCCGGGGGGTGTGCCGACGAGGCTAGCTTGTTACTCACATGCTCCAACCATCGCCATCCTTTTGCATACCCTCGTTGCCGTTCCTAGAGCCGCTGCACTAACAAATCGTAACCAGTAAGTAGCTAGAGTCTCTTTCTCATTATGGCGTCCTGAGCTGGAATGCATACTGATGGAAAAGGAAAACACCGACTCAGCTGCGGTGGCGTATCACTGATAAGAAGGGAGTTTTGACTGCGGGGAGTGGCTCCATAGTCAGTCACGCAGTAACAATTGGCGCAAGTAAATGTGATTGAGCATCGTTAAGCTAACGACCGACAAATTATTGCTCTTTCGTTAAGGGTGAGGGTTTTCTTTCCATCGTTTGCGAGGAACGTTTAAGACTGGTGTAGTGCTTGTTAAACTGTAGTAATTATACACTTGATGACTGGTTTAAATGCTCTCAGTTTTTAATCCGATGGTCCACTTTAATCCAGTGGATGGAAAATAAAAGCTAATCAGTAAGTTTTTTTTTCAACAAATGGTAGGCTTATGCTGTAAACTTTTCAGTTAGAAAGACAACCCGATTCTAGTAGGAAAAAATAGAGGGTCCCGAAGTGGACACCGTCATCCCAAAGCAACCATTTAACCATTTCTTATTTTAATATACGACGGAGGGGAAAAAGTCTCCGAACCGTAAAATCTGCAACATACTTTACCGCTACTTTACGACCTACCGCGACTGTTCCCTTTAGAGCTTCAGATGAGAAATGGAAAAGCGCTGTGGAAGGGACCAGCTTAGGGTGGAAATGCAACCGGATCAAGCATTCCAGCGCTTGTTAGAAACCAGTTTTCAACTGCAGGCCGCAGTATTTCTTTCCGCGTGGTTCTAGAACGCGACGGCGAGAAGTATGAAAATGCATCGCGAGGAAACTCACTGCCGGGACAGGAACACAACCCGGGAGTAGAATAAGTCATCGTGGCCCAGGGGCAGCTGTCTTGATCTAGATTGGACCATGCACGACTGGATGCACCGGCAGGGGCATTTTGAAAAGAAAAACCGAATGGTATCTTGCTCGCGACGAGGCACTTCCGCGAATCGATGCACTTCCCTTGTCCTCCAGTGGCAAACTGACGGAGGAATAGATAAAAGTGAGCAAAGTGGGCCAGGCGAGTAGCGATAAATTATCTGCTTCAGGGAACTCGGCAACGAACCCTCCGCTTCTTAAGCTGCTCGTTTCGTTTCGCCACAGCAAGTGTTTGTGCTGTCATTTCCCGGGATGAGTTACAGATCTTCGTAC
>JAOEFI010005249.1:6063-16352 GCA_034621735.1 Anopheles plumbeus | reverse complement strand
GCTAGTGCTGTCGTAAACCAGTGGTGGTGGGGTGGTGAAAGGCCCATACTGTTTCCTGACGTCTTTGGTGATACTGACAGAAACCGTTATCGACGTTTCAATGGAAAGCTCCCGAACCCACATTGGCCAGACTGGTAACATCTTGTTGGAAGTGTTTCAAACTTTGTTTAGAATTTGTGCAGTTGAATGTCCTTGTCTATTTTCTTCTGCATGGAAAATGGTGACGTATCCAACCCCAACGGCATGTAACTTTGTTGAAAGCTTCGGAGATATTTTTCGATTTAATTTGAAGTATTTTTGGTGAAAAGAGAAAGAGAGAATGTCATACACAAAACTTACTCACCCAAAAATAAGCACCAATTTGCGGAACACTCCAATAGGCCCGGGAAATCGTACACCCGCCCACAGACAGCCGGAGCACAGCGATCACTCGAACCCATCATTACTGGAACCGAGGGAGAGAGAGAGAAAGAGAGAGAGAGAGAGAGAGGGGGGGGGAGTGAAGAAAGCAGATAGTTTTATGTCATCCAAATCGCAAAACATCTTCCTATCCTAATGCCATCCGAATCCGGTGTACTATCCTTTGCTCCTTTTGCTCTGAACTCCTGCCTAGCGAAGGGTGGCTTTTCCGATTCCACCGTTTTCCATTGGCCCACAGAACAATGGCAAAGATGTCGCGAGCTTATTAAGTGCTTCGGGTGCAAATGAGAGCATAAACTGTGGATATGAATTTTGTCCCGAGCCACCCCGTCCGGCTGATGGTGCCACCCAAGGACCACCCCCGGCCAACGGCTAGTCGTTAACGCAATGGTGCGGAAATGTCGGCCGTGGATGCGGAGGACGGGCGGTGGAGGGGGCTGGCAGGAACATCAGCATTTATTTTGATAATTACGGCCGGATTATGTAGCCCGTTAAAATTAACTGCCACGGCGTCGTCTCCTGCCAAGCATCGGGAGAGAGTTTCCATCGTCTCGGCTCTGGAGCCAGCTCTGCCGACCGTATGCTGGAAGATGTCAGGTACGGATCAATACGGTACGAGGGTGATGAGTAAAAGGACACTTTCCCGACGGCGACAGGGATGCGCTTTCTATGCCCGCCCGGGCGAGATCTAATGGAAAGAGTCCAAAAGTGAACGGAGGCGACGAAAAATGTGTGAAAACAATGACACTCTGGAGGCGCATCTTCGGAGCGTGGGTTTTCTCGTGTGGGTCCTTATTATTATTCAGTTAATTAAATCCACATTCCGTGGCGCCAGCTGAGGGGTTGAAAGTTTACAACATTATGCGCACTGTTTCCGTTTCCTATCCAAAACCAGACCCATTCCGGAAGGGCGAGGTGTTCCAGAGGGAGTGAGAGAGAGAGAGGGGACCTATCAATATCACCTGGGAGAATTCTTTCCACCTGTGCGCGCCGACAAGAATCATCGAATGGTTCCTTTTCCGGCTCGCTGTCGTTATCACGAAATTGTGGCGAGTCATTTCCAAATAGAAGAGAGCAAAAAAAAACATGCGAACGTAAAACATAAAAGCGGGAAAGAGTCTCCATTAGGGTCCATCTAGGGCCATTTGTTTCCATTCTGGGTGAACCCTTAATGAACTAATAATTGGAATGAATTTTGGAGGACGATTTTACATTAGCTATATTTTGGGCAGACCGTCTATTAGATTGTTCCCGTTCGCAATGTTGTTGACTTTATTTAACTTTAGTGCGTTACAGAAAGGAAAGGGAAAAGGGACTTGTCACTCTTGTTGCTGACTATTCGGTTAGTTTGGGTTTCTTTCTCCTTCATAGGACGAAACGAATTGTTTTAAGGTTGTCTGTTGTTTCGATTTCGAAATGAAAAAATTAAATGTTGCACGATTCCGATTTTAATTCAAACAAGTTGAAGTAGGACCATCCTTAATATGTTTAAGGATTATCTTCCAGATCACTGTGAATAGAAGATTATCACAGTCCATTAAACTTGTTGACCGTCATTCCCACTGGAGAGTAGATAGAAGAGACATTAAACGGGCGAAAGTCCTTATAGTTCGTGGAGGGAGGAGGACCATTTCCCTGCAGACACCTTCCGAAAGGAAAACCACACACCCGGTGGGGCCTGGAGTGTGGAAACTGGGGGAACATCTCCACAATCTGCGCGTCACTCATATCGCACTGTCCAAACAGCAGATATCCTGTCGTCGGTTGGGGTCCCGGGTGCTAATTCGGGACGTGGACGTGAACGGAAAATCTATCCCATCTATCCCACGGATCGGGAACACTATTCCGGCCGGCCGTTCGGCCCTAATACCCTCCCCCCGGAGCGGTGGGATGGTCATTTTTCATCAGCAAACTGTTTAAATATTTATCCTCACCCCTTGATCCGGGTTTTCCTTTCGGCGGTGGTGGGGGCACATCCTTTCTGTCACATTCCTTCCTGCAGTTGGAAAGCAGTTTAATATGCTGCCCCGAAGAAAAGCCCGAAAGGAAGTGAGGGGCCGGTGGGGGGAGAATGAAAAAAAAAACATGAGGAAAACCCCAACACGGGCACGCAAAGCTAAACGTTTTATGTCAATTCGGTGAAAATTTGCTCCTCGGGAATGCGCCTTCGGGAAGGATGGCGAGGATTTTCTCGCAACTTTTTTCTTCTTCTAATTCGCTTCCCTTCCCTCCGTCACCCCCACCCAATCGGTTGGGTTACGGTTAAGGTAAACAGGTCATGTTTTCTTTTCATCCATCATGCCCGAGGTTGATGCCTTGAAGGATTGTGTCCCGTTGCCTTTCCAATTCCTTCCACCCTCCCGCACCCATCATCGCCCCAAATCGGAATCCAAAGTGTGGAGCCGAACCCGAAAACCGGAACGAGAAAAATGGCCAGCCCGGTGCGCCCTTTGCGCCGAAAAAGGGCCGGCAATCGTTGGCATTCGCATGAAAAAGGACGAACCGCTTTCGGTTTGGTTTTTGGTATTCAAATATCCCACCCCGATGTCGGTTGACGGGGCAAGAGAAGGTGCGGCCACGAGTAGGTGTGTGTGTGTGTGTGTGTGCGTGTTTAAGCGAGCGATAAAGTATTTTAATCTTTTCTTAATTTTCACCCTTGATCCCACTTCGCCAGCAGCGTCAGCTTTCGAAGGAACAACCTCCCGGAGGGCAAACGTCGTCCTGTCCGCTTGGGAGTGTGTCTGTACGCTTTTCTGGGTGTATGCTAAGGGCTGGCTGTTTCTTCTGTTCCAGTGTGACCTGCTGTTGCCCTTACTACTCCTGATGCTGCTGCTGCCGAGTTCCATTGTGTTCCAAGTCTGTCGGGGGAAGGAAATTAACAACGAAAACTTTCGTTGTTGTATTTTTTTCCCCCTTATCGTATGGATTTCAGATGAATTTGCGTACGGAACCCTGTACCTCCTACACGGGGAAGCTGGAAACACCTTGTTTCCATTGTCCCTACCCACAATTCCTGGATAGCGGACGGGTGGGCTGGGTTCCCGTGCTGGAAAAACGACCCGAGGGGCGATGCGGATCGGATTTGGGTTTCAGCTTAGCTTAGCTCTGATTCGGACAAGATGCGATGTGGTAGCCGGTGGCGCTAGGGCAGAGGATCTAAGGAAGGAACAAAAAAAAACACAAAGAAGCCAAATAAACGGGCGAACCTTGTCGGCCCTGCAAAGACTTAAGGCCTGGGGTAAAAAAAAGGGGCCACATTATAATAGGGAAAAGAACCCGAAAAAGAAACCACATTCGTCCCCCACCGCCTTTTTAGAGCTAGGGCACGAGCGGAAGACGCGGCAAGGGGGGTGCTTGCCGGTGATGGAAAGGTGCACGAATTTTAATTAACCCTTCCACAAATTGTTGTTGGCCCTTTTCGTTGGTGCTCTGCCGGTGACAGTTTATCAGCTATCTTGCGTCGTACAACACGTTCCGACCACGAGGGCAGGAAGATGAAAAATGAATAACGCAAGTCAGAAGGTGAAAAATGGTAAGAAAAGTGGCAACTTATGAATGTAATTTTAGTCACGATAAAACGCATTCAAACATTGTCCTATTTATGTAGGTTTTAAATTAGTAATTGAAGGAGAAATTGAACTGACAGTTAGTTCCACTCTGTTTGACGGATAGAAACGGAAAAAATAAGTGTGGGAAAGACCGGTCCGAACGATCGTCAAATTAAGGAATTAAATGTTCTTTTACATGCATTCGACATGATAGATTGTTATGCCATATGAAATCATAACTGTATCATCAGGAATTAGTCACACGAAACCGAGTAACTCCATCAAAAATGTAAGCTGTTAGAAAAAAAACCGCAACATAAATGACAAATAACGACTCTTTGCGGGAAATTCATCAATTTCGATTAGTTTTCTCAATTTACTGATGGTTTGCTACGAGTTTAGACGCCGTTAAATGGTCCTCGAGTCAGTTGCAGTTTCATGGGCGTCGTTTTTACAAAAAAAAAAAGGTTACATTTCCCTCCAATTCGTCCAATTCGGCCAACGAGACTCTATCGTTTTCGAAAGTGTTTTTTTTTGTCCACGGTTTTTTAAACGTTTATGAAGCCATAGCCGTCCACTGGAACGTAACATCGTGCAGCCTGCTCCAGTGGCAACGAGTAGATTCACACTGGCCCTGCGCGTCAAGGGCTTCTAGTACTGGCAATGCTTCGCCGGCACACCACCACCAACCAGACTGACATTGATGATTGTTTTCCGTTTTTTTTTCTCTATTTTACTTTTCCCAATTTTCCGGAACCGTGTGCAATCCGAGCGTTGTTCCAAAGTTGCACGTCTGAGGCTGAGGGGATGGTGGTTTCGAAGCCCGGCTCCAATTTGTACTCATTTGCAAACGGGGTTGGAAAACTCACAACAAGCATCGTATATTCGTTTGCCTCGGGCGATGCTTTCCTGGCCCTTTTCTCCGCTTCCCGTGAACAGATACTGCCCTGGGAGAGTTCGGGTTGGATGCGGATGCCTGTTTGCGAAGTGTGATGAGAGTTTGGAAACTTTTCCGGACGAGTTTTACCACCACGCCGGGAGCATGTGTGTTTTGTGTTTCTGTTCTGAAAATGGCAGGCTTCGGGAAGGTGGGGCGGCGGCAACGGCGGTGGCTTGATGACGATTGTGAGCAGCTCCCGTAGGTAGGAGGAAGGTTAAATGCTACTTGCCCTAAACAGGACAACTGTGTGTCAGTCGAGGAGGTGGTGCATCAACTGGAACCGGTGGCAACGACCAGGCGCCTCCATCGGATGGCGCAACATTCCTACGCCGCCCGGTTGGAAGTCAGATTCAATCATCTTTCTCCCTTTCTCCGTATCTTTTCGTCCGAGATCACGAACCATTACATTCTCAATCAGCCGCAGGGCCTGCTGTGTGTAATACTGTACACGGTGCATGGTTCTGCTTTTCCGGCAACATGCTCCTGTTGCATGCGCTTGTGGTGACATGGCGAGCGAAGTGAAGGGCGGAAGTTGGGTACGGGTGACACCAGAAAGCTGTAAAAGTAGGCCCACCCGACGGGGCGGATCATCCAACAAGGGTGGGGGTTGGGAAGGACGTGCGTGTAGAAAGCATTTCCAAGTGAAGGATAATAAATGAAATACGCTTCTCGTTCCGGACGGCAGATGGCGTTGCTGTGCCTTCTGTCGTTGTCGATACATCTTCATTTCCGTGTGGCTTTCCCTTGACGCGAAGGGAATGAAATTGAGTGAATGCGTGTGTGTGTGAGAGAGTGAGGGAAAGTAGTAAAGATAAGTGTTGAAAGCGGACGCCGACAACCGACAAACCCGAGCGACAAAGCGCTCCCAGCGGGAAATGCAAAACTGTTTCACACTCCAGGGAACGATCGAGGCAGGCCTTGGTGGAAACGGTGTGTGGAAATGTTCATCGAGGTTCAACCTGTTTCTGTTCCAAGGGGAAACTGGATGATGTCAGGGAATGAGGGCACAGGAACATGTAGCACGGACGTAGGCCCAGGACGCAAATCTTGTGCAACAACACGACCCACGAGCAAGAAATGAATCTCGATGACATTGACGCCTGTCGGAAAAGCACGACGTGGACCGGGGACCGGGGGAGTCAAACGGAAACAAAGGGCAAATATTTAGCAGAAAATAGCATGTAAATATAGTACGCATCCGAAGAGAGATGTGGTCGCTATCGGCACAATGAATTAAACAAGGACATTCCGTCCGAGGAGTGAGGGACGTGTGAGCCGTGGGCGGGGGAAGGCAACCAGTGGAACAATGGAAAAGCGCCGGAGCGAAATACGAATCCATGCCAAATGGAACGCCAACGGAGATCGAAAGACAAGCAACCGAGTGGGAAATGGGGGCGGCTAGGAGCGTCCTTGAAGAAGGGATGAAGTGGAACAGGCTGTATCAAAGGCACCAGTTGGAGCGTAGGAACGCGTTCTGCCAACATCCCGAGGGATGATTCTGGAGCTGGATGAACTGTGGCCCTTTCTCGGGTCCTCGGCCCAAGGGATGTTGCCAAAAGAGAATTTTAGAGCACTTCGTGACGTGCTGCGCCACCGACCAACGTCGTTCCGTGTCCTTGCGAGGATAATCTCGTCCGTGGCGATGATGATAGTGGCACCGTCTTGACTTTGGGCCGCTTGTTCCGTGGCCGTTCCGTGTTTCGGCCCTCGCCTTTCAGGTTGATGTTGTCGCTTGTTGCTGGGCTTGTTTTTGTGTGCCGTTGTTTGCTCCGTCGTTTGTCATGCGACCGGAAATCAGAAGCGACCGTTGTTTGCCCAAACGGAGGACACGCACTTCCCGCCCGGAAGGCAGGCTGGGGTCTATCGCAACGACACCGTGGAGGCCATTTAATCTGTCTAATTCAGGGCAGGACTTGCTCCCGGTTTCGGCCTTTTAATGGCTTCATTTCCAACTTCTCACTCGTTTGGCGAAAGAATTGGAATAAGAATGGCGAAATACAGTTCTCGAGTCGACGAAGTGAGTGACAAAACTGTGTGTTTAGTTTAATTAAAAACGAAGAAGAAAGAGAAAGGCAGGAAACAGTAAACAAAAAGCTGATTACTCCAGCCCAAAACCTACTCCTGCGGGATTTTGTTTGTTTGTTTTTGTGCACAAAAATATGTGTTTCGTGCAAAAAGGCGCCATATTTTCACGATCCATCACCCCTAAGCGAAGGCAACCAGGTTTTGCAAAGAGAGAGGGAGAGAGAAACCCACAGCAACTGCAGAGTGTCGACGGTGTGGAAGGGTTTGATGTTAATTACTCCTTGGGGAACGATTCGGATGAGCAACAGCACCGATGGCGCTGTTCATCAAGCCCAGAAGTGGCTGACGTCGAACGTTTGACAGAAGGATGTAGGGACATTTCATTGTAGCCCTCTTCCGTTTGTTCTTTTGTCTTTCTTTTCTACAATTCACCAGGACCAACGCCGGTGTTGGAACATTTAATCGTACCTCCGCTGTCTATTGCTGCTCATCATGTTTTGGGGCGTCTGACGATAAACTCAACCCCTTTGGGGTGGGGGATGCGCACCGTTGACCAAATCCCAGCGCAGTTCGGCGTAATAAACAATGGCGTTTCGCTTTAGAACAGTCGTAAATTGTCGATCTGCAGTCGGTACGCAGTACGTCGCTCGTCCGTCCTGCGTTTTTGCCGCGCATTTCATGCCACCTCCTCATCAACACATGCAGGAAATGGAAAAGTGGGGTCAATAAAGCGCACACTTGGAAAGAGGTGAAAGAACCACTGGTTTCTAAATATTAGTACACTCCATACTGAATAAGAGAGAACACAAGAATCCTACACTTGTCCTTCACTTACACAGAATTATCCAATAAACAGATTCACTATTTCACGGTTTGTAACTCTGTTTCTTTTAAATTGATTTCCCGATATGCAGGATAGGAGTTTTTTTTCAAAAGGCGTTGTCGTAGAAAATACGGCATTACCTACCGATAGTTCTCTCTGTTGAACAATATTTTCCCTTCTCCTAGTACCCCTCTACTCCAGGATTGACTTTAGTAGCAAAGGAAAACACATTTCAAACACTTTTCCTTCTGCCACGTGTTTGCTGTGTTGTTGTGTTTGTCATTTATTAAACCCACGATAGAATGTCACACCAAATATTCAAAAAAAAAAAAAAAAGGCACGTCTTCGTTCGTCTTCCTCTCTGTCTCATTCAACTTTTCCTTTTTCTATCCTGGTTTACGATCGGGAATCGGGGCGAAAATGGCTTCTACTTTCCATAGCGACTAGCGGAGTGGTGGCTAAGTAAACAGGACTCCACGGATGGAAGAGAGCGAGCAAACATGCACGGACGGACGTGAAGGGGTTAGGGTTGATGGTGATGATGGTGATGATGGTGATGATGATGATGATACGGTTCCTAATTGAGTCATAAATGTTGACCCTGTTGCAGGGTAGACGTTTCACATCACTCATGTGGGTCATATCCAACGATGGGGGGGGTTTTGGTTTGAACATTCCGTTTTAAAATGGTGTCCGCGTGTGTGTTTGTTTAAATAACGTATGAAAAGCAATGGTTTTATCTGCTGATGGTCGAATGGTGGACGCGGTACAAATGTAAATGAATGTGGCTTTGTAATGAACCCATTTGTGATGTTGGAAAGATTAACTCTATTTAAATCGAATCATCAATCAAAAGAATCAATCATTAGAATCCCAAGGGATCATTTTAGCACCGCAATGTTCTTCTGGTCCCGATTCGTGGAATGCTGTATAAACTTCCAGGACCGAGATTACATTTTAAACACACCAGCATTTAAATTGAGTCGTGATGTTCCCCAGAACGATGAATGAACGAGTTGATGGACTATGCAACCGGCCAGAGGGAGTTGATTACCGATACATTGTCATAATTTCCCTTCCCGTTCAACGCACGTCCACATAGTCACCATTCCACACACCTGACGGGAAGGTCTGAAATAAACTACGACTCCCGTTTTACAGCCACCCACACCCGGGGGCTTTCTTTGATTGAAGCAACTCCGCACATTCTTCGTGACTCTTTCGAGAGAAGAATGTCGCCGCCTTGCCTCGACGTGTTCCGCTCGCCGGAGGAAAGTGCAACCGGGATATGAGTATTGAAGACCTGGCCACCTAAGCGCATTCCCCGAAACAATATATTAATTCCGTCCCTCCGTGCTGGAAGGTCCCTTGCAGACGGACCCGGGCAGCCTTTGCGGCGTCATGGCGTTTTGTAATTTCAACCATAATTTCTCCCCGTGCAGACCGTGGAACCTTTGGGCGGACTCGTACGGTGCCACGTCCTCCCGTGGGCGAGCCCGCTGTAATCAAAGACATCGCCAGCCGTAATTTAGAAGCAGTGTAAACACGTCTCCGTCAGCCATGTGTCGTCGTATCTGGAACGGCAGCAGCTGCTCGGAAAGGATCATGGGGGATGGGGGCCTTGGGGGTGGGGACGAATCAAGCACTGTCGAGGGCAGCCCTTTTCGGCGAATCAACACAGCTGCAGCACGTCTGCAGCGTCTGCATCGCTGCTAACAGATGTAGTCCTGCCGACGAGGCCAGACGTCAGACGACGACGAACGCTCGCGTCCTTGCAGCCGGGACGAACGGTTAGAAAATAGACGGTCGTTCTCCATTTGTTTATCTCCGGCGGTGCAGACTTTCCACCGTATTCCGGGGGGGTGCGAGGCCAGAGAGGTCAATGGGGGTTCGAGGGTAAGATGGATGGCCTGCTGGAGGAACACGGACGGCCCACGGAGTCACGTCGCCGGGGCTGCACGCTGTAATTAAATTATGATATTTAATTTGTGTTTACTTTTCTGTCTGTGTGTTTCTCGACCTCGAATAGTTTGTGTGAGTGTAGGGATTTAAATGATTCCCAGTTACCGACGAGAAACATTCCTTACATTAAAAGTAATGAGAAGCAGAATTGGTTGGAAGAATTTGAGAACTTCAAATTTAAAAAAGCGGCCCAAAATTAATTATGTTCAATTACTCATTTCAATTAATTGTAATAATCAAAGTAATGAAACAAAGTTTTTTGAGGCACCGAATTTATTATATTTGAAGTCACATTCCCTGAATTCTGGGGGTAATGTAAACGAATGTGATGCAGAAAAGTCATTAATCCGCATTGCAAAAGTGATTCAATTACTGAAAAGAATGTGCATGATGCAGTTGAGTGCATTATGGGATTTCCATAATTTTCCTTGCACACGCATTTCCACAACACCAACCCCACTTGATCCGTCTAGTCGCTGGAGCTTTGAAAGGCTTCCATTAACACGCTTCTTTGGGGCGTTCGTGGAAAAGGAGAATTTCCCACCCGTCCGCCAACTGCAACCCGCCGGGG
>JAOEFI010005238.1:19713-35269 GCA_034621735.1 Anopheles plumbeus | reverse complement strand
TCTCTCTCTCTCTCTCTCTCTCTCTCTCTCTCTCTCTCTCTCTCTCTCTCTCTCTCTCTCTCTCTCTGTCTCTCTCTTCTCCGTGTTCGTGTTCCGCGGAGCTTTTGTGTTTTATCCTTGCGATGTCCTCCGCAATAATAATGACTATTTCCCCCCAACATTTTCCGGCCTGTACACCGATGCACACTTATGCGAGGAAGGATGCGGCGGGACAGGGAAAATTGCTCCTAGAATTGCCAGAAACGGGTGGCGCAAAGAGGAATTGTATGTTATGAGTGGTTTTCTAGTAGTTTCTCGTTGTAGTGGCCGTATGGCAGCCTAATTTTCCAAACCCAGTGTGTGCCCTCACGCCGGAATTGTATGACTACGGCACTGTTCGGGCGGAAAAACTGTGGGAAAACCACTGCATTGGCATTCGAATGGAAAATGGGTTTCCTCGCGCGTTTGGAGTACCGTTCCTGCGTGTGTCATCGTGTGGCGCGGGTTAGGTGGAGCTTTGGTTCGCACATTCAGTCCGGTCCAGTCGGTAGTGAACATTTTGCGCGACACAAATAACATACTTCCCCCCCACACGACATTCCTCTTCGCGTTAGACCTTTCCCCATACTCCAAGGGGACGAAAATGAAACGATTCCAAACCCAACTTTTCAACTCACTATACTACCCCACGTTTGAAATCCTCAACGGTGGAAAGGAGTGAAATCTAAAGCGCGACACGGACGCACATTTCCACAACGAGGGATCTCTGAATATCCCTCGGCAAACACGGGAATGCCCCCCCGAAAAAGGTCCAAGCAGAATGATTTAATCATGAGCAATTTCCACGCTTTTCGTCGTCGCGGTCGTTGCGAGTCTTATTGACAAAGGGCAGGGGGTTCAAATCTCCGACAACTCTACCCTTTCCTCCTTCCGCCCGGGCGGTCTATATTGCGCCCTTGACTTCTCTTTGTGTGCTGATGTTATTGATGATGACGATGTTTCGTGGAGATGGTTAGAAAATGGCAGGCAAGATAGAGGAAAAAAGGAATTAGGTGCTGACCCGTGGGAAATGTTGATTTTGGCTTGCCACTTGCTATGGACATTTCCGTTTCTGTCGTTTCCGGCTACTTGCCACTGGGGCACACACAAACAGCCAAACACACACGCGATGATTGGCAGCTTAATTTAACATGTAGAAATAAAAAAGAGGAAGTCTAACGAGGCACGAGCAATTTTCCATGGAAGCACAAGACGAACCCATCGATTATTTTTGCTGGGGCTTTGATTGGGGGCTAGTTTTTTAAATAATAACCTCTATTCGAATCCTTTTTGACTGCTCGAATTTCTATCTGGCAACTGTCAAATGTTTCATATCGAACCGAAAAGCATTTGATTTTGCCGACCAATGTTTTATCGGAAAAGCTTAACTAGCTAGGACTCACCCCTCATACATCTGGTAAATACCTATAATTGATTAATGCTGGTGTTTATTTTGTTTTTCTTTATAAGAATCGATCCATTCGCTTTAATGAGGAAGCCAATATTCAATTTCACGCTTTCGATCCAGCAACAAGAAGTTCCGGTTATGTTTCAAACGGAAGAAAAGATAAGAAAAAACGGAACTCAATGGAGCAGAAACCGTGTAGATGGACGCGTCCACTCAGATGGCTTCATTCGCCTGCAATCCCACAAATACTTCAACCATAATTAAGTAGTTTTAGAATGAATTGTGCCGCGGGGGGGGGGGGGGGGGAGTGTTGCGGCTGGCCCGAGTGAAGACAGATATCATGAATAATCGAGTGCCGGCGGAAGGAAGGAAATTGCCCGCGGCGATTCCATCCGATTCATCATCGCCATCATCAGCATCATTATCATCGTCTTCTGGATGGATCTTCAGTCGGCTTCTTCATTCTTCTTCGCCAGGACTTGCGATTGAAACCCAACAAGGGCCGAGAGTAATAAATTTCATTTCCTGACCACGTTCGGCCGACTGGCGAGAGGTGGGGGCGATCCTTTTCATCGACAGGGTCGACACACAGCCATACACACGCATACTTCAGTCAGTCGGTCATAGTCACACTTTTTCCGGTCAGGCCGGTGTACCGAGGCGGGCGCCCGCACCAAGTCTTCATTAAAGGACATCAACTTCTGAACAACCTTACACGGGCAGGGCGTAGTAGTCATCTTCACTTTTTCAGCTTTTCCACACTTCCGCGGAAATGGCGAATGCCTCCCGTTCGAGTCACATTTCCATTCTTCGGTGGCCGAATTTAATGCCCCACGCCGGAGAGACTGTTCGTTATTTCGATGCACGCAATTAAATTCACTTGCCCCGGTGTCATCTTTAGCGTCACTGACAGGCGTTCGCGCGGCGTGGACCATGAACGAATCCCTCCCCACCCCCACGAGGCCGATCCACCCAAAAACTTCCAGGGAAAAAAAGAACAAAAAAAGAGAAGGATGACACTGCAAACACAGTCCACAGAAAGCCGCAGGATGTACATCCTTGGCGAGAGTGCCGACCGCCCGCAGTGCGCCATCGTCGAGTGCGCCTTCCTTTTCTAGGTTTGTGTGTGTGTGTGTGTGAACAATTTCGTGAAAATTTCCCACCAAAAGGACATTGGCCAGCGGCACGGGGGGTGAGTGGGTGAGTGGGCTGTGAACGGGGAGTGGGCGGTTATGCCGAATAAAAAATCATTCTCAAACTCCCATTATTCAAAATCACGCGACCACATCGGAGGCACAGCGCATTTCTGAGAGCGAGGTGTACAAGTGAGATGAATAAAAAAAAAAGGCACCGCGGGAAAGAAAAAGAATAAAAGGCAGAACCGCAAGGGAAAATATCGCACAATTTCCCAGCACCAACCACCCACACTCGAGTGAGGAAGCGAGACAGAGAGACATACTGGTCAGAAGTGTCAGAAAAGTGCCAACGGGAAACGGTTGGCTCCCGCACACTAATGGACTGCGACTACCACTGAGGCCGCTGAGAACATTGTGCGAAAGTTGTGTGCGGCAGTGTTTCGGAAAGCTACAAAAAGTTTGAAAAAAAGTGGAAAAAATCTGAAAAAAAAACCACCGAATGGAAGCCAACTCTCCGGTCTGCCATTTTCGACAATTTTTTTCCCCTATTCACCCACCGACCCACGACATGCTGCACTCCCGTTCTCGTTCTCTTTGCACAGCACTTTTTTCCCCTCGTTTTTCCATCCGAACCACAACTCATTGATCACCTTTCGGCGTGTAAGTTATTAGCTTAGAAGTGAACCGGCGAAAAAATGGAGCAACAGAAGGGACCGTAAAGGAAAACTCCCTCCCAGATAAGATGGCAATCTTGTGGTGCAGAAAGAGAGAGAGAGAGAGAGAGAAACAAAAAAAGGTAAAATAGAAAATGACATTTTGAACAAAAAATAACAAGAAAGAACATACCACAGAGCAAGAAGAAAAGAAAATTTAATGTGGCAAGGGAACGAGCGCACGCTTTCCGTTTCAATTTTCTCGAATCATTTATTTTCCTCTCACCCGCTTTGTCAAAACTTAAATAATGTTATTAATAAAGATTTTTCCAGCAACCGGCGGCCCCCACCAGCGCTTGTTGCTCGCTCCTTTCGTCCTGAGAAGGTGTTGCGCGGCCAGGTGGACGGTGGAAAGTGTGCCAACGGTTGCGTGTGTTGGAAAAACGGAGAAAAAACGAAATAAAAATTGATCACGTGCCCGTGGCTTTTCCTGCAGCCAATCGCGCGACAATGATGACGACGATGTCGAAAACTGACCACTGGAGCGTGTATGTATGAGTGTGCGGAAGAACGGGAGCTTTTCTTCCATGGACGAGACGAAATGGAACATTTTAAAATAAAAGCAGCATCAAGTCTCCACTAGGAGCCATTCTCTCATGAAAAACCATAAAAAAAATCAGGAACGCGCGATGCGAGAAAAAATGAACAGTGCTTCTTTCCGAGAAACGCTTTTAGGGAAAACCATTAAATCACCCGGGCGCTTTCTTCTCTCTCTCTCTCTCTCTCTCTCTCTCTCTCTCTCTTTCTCTCTTCTGTTGGCTTTTGTAAAAGTTCTTGACGATGTAATATTTGTGTGTTTGCCTACTGGCCGCGAGTAAGTCAACAGGACGCCTTTTTTGGGGGTGGTAGCGGGAGGCGCCAAACGAGCCAAATATCTTATTGATAAGACGTAAATCAATTTATTAACGTAGCCGGAAAATTGCCCTCGGGACAAATGGACGACTTGCCTCCTCCGAAAGGCCCCCGAAGGAAGAGACAGACAGTGGGAGGACGACGCACACAAATCGTATAGACGCTTTGATCTGAAATCTAATCGCCTAACGGGGGGTTGGGCCTTGCCCATTTTCCGCCCGGTAGCACGCCCGCGAATTCCAGAAAATGAAGAAAACTTTAAAATCGCACGGTTGTTTGCGGTAAGCTTAGGGCTTCGCTTGCCGCAATTTTCTTCGCTGGTCGGGCTTCGGGAGATATGAATTTGTGCTCACCTCATCCCCCATTATCGGGATCGATCACAGTTTTGTTTTAATTAATTCGCCTACAACCCAAGTTGTTTACAAACGATTGAGGCACAGCTTAGCTGTTTTCCTAATTAACTGTCGAGCAAATAGTAGAGCGCAAACGTAAACATTCGCCGGCCAACGACTTTGATATCGTTGAAAAACAACCGAGGGACGAATCAATCAAGGGAGAAATTAATTGAATAAACCATACCCAAACCAGATCAATTGATTGGAAAAGGGGAAGAGGTTTTTGTGTATTAATCTTATATTCCGAGGTCTTTAGTAATAGCTTTGTATAACTAAATACCAATACTGTACTTTGATGTTACAATGAAAACATGAAAACATGATGCGTTTCCTGTTCCGGTTGTGCTTGTCGCCGCTGAGGGCAATCACTTATTGGCCTTTGCCAAAATTTCTGAACCAAATGAAACTTTTATGTCCACCTCTATTCCTCTTCTCAATCCTTTGTGACAAGAGTTCCAGTATTTTATTAGTAGGCTTGTACCGGACACAGGAGATGCATGGGAGAGAGAGAGAGAGACACCTTTTTTTTATTGCACCAAGAAGATACTCGACCACTAACTACCGAAAGTGGCCTATTCCGGGGTCGCCGCCAGTTTGCGGTGCCGTTCGCCGCTGTGACTCCTCTTCATTTGCGGGGACCATTTCACATCAGTATCATTCGCTACTACTACCACTTCCCACCGTTGGGGAATGGGCAAGCGAAAGAACATGTTTCGTCCTTCGAACCCATCGTTCCTCTGGGAGGCGGAACCGACGACATCGGTGAAAATGCCTCCCGGGTGCCGCGCTGTTGGACAGGATCCAACGGAGTCGCGCACCGCCAGAGTGGACTATTATTGGGACCGGAAAATGATTGCCTTGTCGAGAGAAAGGGAGGGAAAGGGGAAGAAAAAGGGTAAGAGAGGGGTCAAGTTTTCCAACCCCTACTACTATCTTCTCGATTGCCACACCAACCACCAAGCAGCAGAATGGGCTTCAAATGACCAGACCCGAAGCAGAAAACTCGCTGCAGGGAGGCGGCCGCCGCCATCGGCCGCAGGAAGGAATTTTTCTCCCCAGCTGTTACAGTCGTTTTCATTATGTTCTGATTTATGGCACTTGAAGATTTGTTTCGCGCGCGTCTCTCGCCCAGAGTCCGGCCGCGACCCCAGAAACCCCCCGGAAAGTCCCGAAAGTCCGGTTCACAGTGTGCAAATGTTGCGGATACACTGTGGAGTGCGTGGTTAAAAAAAAAAATCTAGTGGGTAGGGGGATTCCCACACACACACAAACACACACACACACGCAGTTCAAACAACAGTAAATCTTTTCCAGCATCGGTTGGGGATTTTCGGAAGTTAGGCCTGGGCCTGGGGTTCATTTTCCCTTGGAGTTGTAAATTTTAAGTCCCACAACGAACCGAAAGGCTTTTGAAGCATGGGAGGAAGGGATTGTGACAGAGAGGAGGGAAGGTGCCCGAAAGCGAGTGGTTGGTTCCCACACACATGCCATGCGGCCGCCGCATACATTCGATGTTATACGCTCGCTGGTGGTGAAATTTTTGCCGTTTCGCATAATTTGTGCAATCGAACGGCCGAAAACCGACGCGGCTCGCAACGATGCCTCGCGCCCCCAGCATAAATATTGACCCCACCCACTCCCCCAACACAGAACATCGTCCTCGTTCTCACGCACGAAACGGTTGCGTCTTCTGTTGGATGTGGTTGGAAAATGAAGTGTTCTGATTCTCTGGTCTTACTGCTGCTGAAGCCACTGAATGTATTTGACAACGTTCCAAAAAGTTATGCACCACCGAGCATACTATTTCCCTACGCCATCGCCGTCGACGAAGCAGTTGCTGCTGCTGCTGCTGCTGCTGGTGGGTGTCAACTCCCCCCCCCAAAAAGGGGTCAAAAAATCCGCCCAGAAGCGTCACACAAACTTTGACGATCGCAAGACCGGAAAAAGCTGACTCTCGGTACACGACAGTACCTTACGGTCCTCTGCTGTCACGGCCAGAAAGCGATGTTACAAGAACGGATGGGTTTTCCGAACACTTTCCGGTACAGAATAACGCGTGGGCTCCCCACCCGGTGGGTGGTGAAGTGCGACCGAACAGTAGTAGAACAGAAAAAGGGAAAACATAACGGAACACCGGCTGGGGAATGAATGAAGAAAACTTCACACTTTTCCTGCCAACCGTTTTCGGTCTCACTTCAGGGAAAAATGAACCTCTTTCGCGACGGCGTTGGATGAACTGGAGCATAAGGGAAAAACAATGACTATTTTTTAAATATTAAACTGTTTTTCCGTGTTTTTTTTACTACTCACATGCCAACCAGTTTTAACCACATACTCGCTCTTCTCGCCAGAACATGATCGTTTGCTGTCGCTTTGCTGCATTGTAAAGAGGCGAGGAATTTTAATATACTCGCCGAAGAGAAAAGTTTTCATCACGCGCTTCCACGTACGGCATCCAAAGTTAGTTACTTCAGCTATGCCTGCCATAAGACCGCGCGCGAAAGGCAACATATGTTCTGCTTTTTCGCCTCCCGTCTGCCGAGCGGTTTAACTTTTGCTCCGATGAGTGAAAGGACTCATCTTGAGGACACGACAAATTCCACTCCTTTCACCGGCGTTATGGCAGGGATGCAAAAAATATGTATAACAGGTACGCCCTTTTTTGTTGCATGTAAAATAATTATGCCAAACAGAACGTTCTAAATTAACTTATAGAGCAGTGACGTGGTGGAACTTACAGCATAGAATGTTGTTTGACAGTTTTTTTTCTTCTTTTTGTTTTATTTTATACTTCCTCTAAAAGAGAAAATAACGTATGAAACGGAACGAAGGCATAATTTTGACAGATATGATTGAAATCTCTACAAGAAATAGTATTAAATCGTTATTAAATCTACGCCGCCGAGGTTATTTGTGGGGTCATCAACATCCATTTTCACACCTCGCTCCCTCCCACCCATCTGATTTATTATCCTGCCGCACAAATTACCCGACTTAAGGGGTTCACAGTCCGCCAGTTTAATAAGAGCAAATCGGAAAAGCTTTCAATTTCACCGGCTTCCCCTTTGCGGAAGCCACAGAGAGTGCGAGAGAGCGCGCTGCAGGCATTGTTCGAATGCAGGTGTAATAAAAATGCGACCAACGGTGGCTGACTGGCTGGCTGGCTGGCTATAAAACGCAACCGTTTCCCTTCCGCTTCACCCGCACCCGCCCGAAACACTTGCTGGGATATGATCGGGTGGCTGGTTTTCGGTTTGGGATTTAGTGCAGGTTAGGGGTGTACCAAAAATGTATATGTGTGCCATAAAACAGGGAAACTAAACCAACAGCTAAAGGCAAACGGGGTGGTGCGGCGAAACCGCACTCACGCTTTACAGCGCAGCGTCACAGATACACACACACACACACACACAATTATTGCACCATTTTCGCCTCATTTATACTCATTAGTCCTGCGGTGAACAATCAGCGTCGGTGGCCCGCGCGGGGGAAGCTAGGGAAGGCGATCAGGGTAGGGATGGAAGAAGTGATCCATCAAGCGACTTTTTTGACACAGACCCGAAAAAAAAACCGCCTACACGGAGATCATGAAATTTCCCTTCAGTTTTGCTGCATCTACGGTTTTGTTCGCAAACATTTAAAATCACGTTTAATGGCGTTAGCATCGAGAGTAACGATTGTGTAACGCATACGACGTAGATCATTTTCGGAATATCCTTTTCTTAGGGGCTGAATTGCAATCCATTGTTCCATTGCATAGATTCAGGGCCCTTAACGAATCCCTAAACAGCAATGAAGTACCATTCAATCGTATACAAATATTGGGCTGTTGCTTTAGTAAGAGGAGGGACCATGTTAATTAACCACGAAAATCATCACATCTCATCGCCGAACCGCATCATTGACATGATCGGCTGCCTGAACAATGTTTTCATTCGCCAGAGGCATCATCACACACCAACAAACAACCACCAATCTCGCCGCCGGAGGGCTGATTTTGCAAGCAAGGCAATGTAAAACAAAACGCTGACCACCGATATTACCTCACACAAGTCGGAGTTTTGCCTGCGAGAAACACGGTACACTTGCACACCAGCACCATCATTATGACGGGGTGTTTGAGGGAAAATCGCTTATTTACCAATACCGTAAATCTCTGCCGCTTTCCCATGGTTTTCCTTTTTTCCCGCCCAGCCAAAGGGAGGGAGCCAATTTCGTGGAAGGCAAACGGTACGCGGCTGGCGCGCGTAAGAAGCGGGAAAATAAAATGCAGCTATAAAAAATCCCGTAAGACGTAAAATGCCTTAACACAGAACAGAGCGAGAAAGAGAGAGAGAGAGAGAGAGAGAGAGAGAGAGAGGGACCGGACTTAGCTTAGGTCGGCGTGCGCCTACCTTCAGTTGAGACGGCGGACTTCGGGAAAAGCTTTCCCTCGTTCGGTTAAATCAATCAATCAGCTTTCCGGGAACGAACACGGCAGCATGGGATGAGGCGGTGGAAAACGGAGGGACGTTGTGGATCCGGGGGAACCAGACAGCAACATTGGCTTTGGGTAGGCTTTTTCTTACCACCACCCCCATTTCTATCAGCTGCTTCTGCTTCGTTTTCCCAGTGGGTTCGTCGTGCGGCGGCAGCCAACTCAAACGAGTATACAAATTAAGCTGCTTATGGTTTTTCCTGTTTTCCCCCCCAGTACAACATCACGTCTCGGTCGGCCCTTGCAGTGACGACCTGGTGGGAGTGAAAGATGCTGGGAAAATCAGGTGGCTCACCAGCACCAGCACCAGCACAGGGCCCCACGTTAAGAGCATTGTTACGTTTTCACGGAAATCCTCGCGCGGTCGCTTTTTTATACATTTTGGATTTTCTGGTTCCCCCGAAAGGGAAAGAACGATATCCATGCTTTCTATTCATTCTTCCCGACATCGGTTTACCGAGATAAATGGACAAAGATTAATGAAAGCCCGTTAAGTAGAAACGGTAGCAATTAAAAATGTATTTTTAAACTAAAATATTACTTTACGAGCTGGTTGAGTATTACTTATAACATATTGAACAACAAAGTTGACGGATTCAAAGTGCTTTTTTGCTTTAAAAAAAATAGCCGCCTGTTCCTCGAGAGAAGGGACCATTCACGCTTCATTTGATGCGCAGTTTTGTTCAACTTTAATTTTCAATCTCGAACACCAACTACCAACGAAAGTGTAACGAATCAACCCTTCCCCACAGTGGGTGGTGTTCACTCGTTTGTCGGCACCCCGATCATAATAGTAGTACACATTTTATGCAATCGATACAATTAACCCCATTTTCTAGTTTCCCGAAAACACCGGCACAAATCTGTCGCCACACCTTCGGATTGGAGGAAATGGTGTACTCGCGCACCGGAGTTGCTCAACGCCAGCGACCACAAACGACCGACGCAAATGAAATGGATTATCTCCAGCAGCTTTCCCGGAGCTTTCCCCTCCATGCCATCGGTGTCTCATAACTGCGTGATTGCATGAGGCGCGGGCGCGCAACATTACGAACCAACGTTAGAGGCCATTCGCTCGCTCTTTGTTTGACCGACTTTGACTGACATCTTCGTGGTTGACTAACTGGCCGACTACTACCTACACTGACGGACCGGAACTTTCCGATGGAGTAAAGCGTCAACTTCAGTAAAGCGCAGCAAAGCAGCGACCCAACTACTAAGCCCCCTCCTTTCGGTGGTTCAAAAACTGCACTCCAGTAGAAAATAAACCTGCTCGTTCGCGCGTCGTGTGCTCCAGAACTCCACAGAAAGTGAACTTTCGCGTGCGTAGGTCCCGGGCTCCTGCTAGGGGATGATATGAAACTGTTTCCATTATACCGTCTAATACGAAAATCACGTCTAATTACACTGTAATCAAATTATAATTCCACCCCATTCCCCTTCTCGTGGCGTTCCCCACTGCGGGATTCTTTCGGCCAGATTCGCCACGAACACTTTAGGGAAGCAGGGAGTCCTTTTTTTTCGCCCATCATCCAACATTCCAACGGCAGGGAACTCCCGTCGACTGTAGCGCCAAACACACCAGCAGAAGATGCCCTTCGGCAAGGTCCTGGAAAACTGCATTAAACGTTCCATTCTTCATGATGCAGAGCATCCACACGAACCGAAAGTGGAGAGGGAGGGTCGACTCTTCCCGTCGAGTTAATTGAGTTTTTCCGGACGATGGATGATGTCAACCGTGGGTGACGAAATATGGATGACCGACCGAGTTCGGGGACGTGCGCAGGGAGATACGGTCCCACCCTCCACCCACCCACCCATGTCCTTCGCCCATGCAGAGGGTGCGTGCTGCTGTGGTTTCGATTATGCACTGCATTTAATCAGGCGGTCCCTGCCGTGTCCCGCGAGGACCTGCTGCCCAACGACTTCACCGGAATAGATAGCTTTTTTTGTGGTCTCTCGGTTTCAACCTCAGAGGGGGAGGGGGGGGGGGGGGCGAAACGCTGTGGTCTGCAAAAGAGCACCAAAACACGTGACCGTGGGGGGTACGATAGTGCAAGGATTACACCACCGGCGCTCAGCTCGCGCCCGGGGCTGTTGTTTATTTGCTTAAGACTGTTTAGCGAAAACAGAGACAACTAAATCCCATTTATGGTTGGCTGTGCGCGCACTCCGGGCGGGAGGGTCGACAGCCCTCCGACCATACATATACATGGTGTGTTCGGTGTTGCCTTGTTTAGAGTGCGTGGTTGGCTGACGGATTAAACGCGATTGAAACAGATTGAAGCGAGCGCGGTCGTCGTTGTGTCGGCCCGGGCGCGTTCAAGAGGCTCGGTGATTATTATGCTCTAATTATCCTGCCGGTGTGAAACATCACGAAATTAATTTATGTTGTGCCGTTGAGCTTTTACACAAATAAAGAGCCTAGCATGGGGAAGGTGGGATTATTGCAGACGGAAATACTTAAAGCACGAAAAATTCCGTGACACGAAGCAAACGGAACGGTGCATGGTACTAGGATAACAAACTATGAATATTGAATAACTCGGAACGTTATCAAACATGTACATATGGCACGGAATATCTAGAGCTAACATTATTTATCTTTCTCTTTGTAGGTAAGTGCCCAGTTAGCCTCCCCCCATCCCGGGCTGATGGTGCGGATCGCAAAGCGGATACAATTATGTAAGAAATCTCCCAGCAAAGCCCAAAACACATAAATCATCATGGATTGGAGAGGAACGTTGTAACCGCGCTGGCCAAAGTTGGCCGCTTATCGTATAAGCCTCCTCTGGGAGGATGGTGGTGTTCTAATGTAAATTCTACCAGAGTCACTCACCTCCGGCAAACGGCCCACCAACAGCGTTTTCTACAGTCATAAATCTTACGGAAGTTCGGATAAAGTTACTTCCTCATTCTGTTACAGACTTCAAATAGCAGGCGCACCTTAGGGGCCCGACTGTGGAGAAGGGTGGCATTCACACAGTCACAACTCCTTTCTTCCAACCGGGGAGGGGCGTCCTTGAGGGGATGTGCTAAGCTACTTGCCGAAATTCGACCTGATTATTTCGCCAGAAGCCACCCAACAGGCGGAAGAAGTAACTAAATTGCATGGATTTATACTGTTTATTCGTATCGTCGTCGTCGTCGTCGTTGTGGACGTGTAGGATCGGCTTGGGACCCTGATAACGCTTGCACAAACTCTTGCCGTTTGCCATTTGTTGTAGTGCTCCCCGATGGACACTGGAGTTTATGCAAACTAGCAGCACCGGCTGGCAACAAGTTGAAATGGAGACGACGACGGCGGCGGCGGAGGACGCAACCATTCTTACAAACTTCCACCAAATCCTACTCTCGAAGCCGCTGGTCAAACATATCATTCTTCCCCCCCTGTGACCTACGAACACCCGAAACACAGCCAATTTGGACCCGCGCGCACAAACAAAACGTGCAGCGGTGGACGCATTCGGTGCACATCCGGAGGAAAGGATTCTATAGATAGTGCATGCAACGATCATAAACTCTCTACACCCTTTGAATCATAGGGCCCCTCTAACCCTAAGACGAGTGGGAGGGGGTCTGTTTCATCCGGTTAAAAGGTTCTCGCTTCGTTAGTTGCGCGTGCGACGTTTTTCCGCCAGGCACCAGAGACGAACAAAATGCGAAAATTTATCTCCAACCTGGGACACGATGGCACCGGACCCCCGGGGAAGTTTACAATTAAACTCGAAGTCGCAGGGGTGACGTGAGGCCGGGAAAACGGAAACGAAAACCTGAGTTGCACCCTCCCGCATCATTACGAGTGTCTGTCAATCTCGTCCCTCCTCGGTTACGCTAGCGTGACTTTATCGGCACGGAACCGTACAGCACACAGACCCAGGGCCTGATGTTGTGTCCGTTCGATGGCTACACGGAAAGGGACGACACTGCGAAACTGCACATGCAACTGCGTCCGGCTTGCATAGCCACGGCCAACGGACAACACCGGCGCGCGCGCGTTCGCCGGTGGCCAAAGGTGACCAGAACCACCCACAGAACAATGCGCCAGCACGCACAGGTTGTCGGTTGGTACGCTTCGGGGGCTCCATTTTCGAGGAAATGTTTGGAAAACTCATTCGTTCAAATTCAGGCCGTCCTGGTCCTGGGCGGTGTGTATTTGATACTATTTGATGGTATTTGATGACCGTCCCGGTGGGGTTTTGCGAGAGAGTAGCGTCACTTCCGCTGGCAAGCTGCACAGTGTAGCACAGTGTATTCCGGACCCTTTCGGTCATTATGTACAACTACTTTTCTCCTGCGGGAAATGAAACTCGGAGTCTAAAGGAAAAGCTCAAATCAAATTCAAATTCTGTGTTTACAAACTCCCAACAAAATTTTCACTTTTGCCATTGCAAAATGTCAAATGTCCACCAGCTTGTGGCGGGCCGTTCCACCGTGAAGTAGTACGATTCTGCATCGCTTGACCATCGGGCATGCAAGTGAGCACACACACCCTCCTTTGACAGCTATATGCTTTGTTTCAATGTGCCAACTTCACGCTCGGTGGCACCACAGCAGCGCTAAAGATGCAGCGCGCTGCACCACCGGATCGACCATTTAAAAAGATGCACAAAGGATATACACGGGGGCGACGGGGGTGATGTCAAGAGCACAGAGAGAACCGGGGCCCACCTCCTGTCACGCTAGCTGACGATGATGGGTTTTCCAAACATTCGGCACTGTTTAAATACGGACACCAAAAACGGGCCTACAATAACGATCGATATGTGTGCATGTGTGTTTGAGCTGCTGTTAAACACTCCACTCCGGAGTACGGAAACAAGTGGCGGACAAGAACAAACTCCGATACCAATCGTTGGACCAGAAACGTCCATCGTGCCGCAACACACCTGTGCAGCAGCCCACCTTCCCCTTTCGTTCGCCGTAAAGGAACTGTTTGATTTCGGTTAGTGGTGCCAACGTGTTTCCCGTTTATTTATTCACGACGAGGTGACGTCGAGAACCACTCTCACAAAGCAGCACGTTGTTTGACAGCTCCAGTTATCGCTTCTATTTCATCCCCCATTTTTTTACTTCAGCTCGTTCAGCTTTTTCCCGTGAGTAGTTTTCGAACAGTAACCTCACTCATTGGCCGGATGTTACGGAATTGGTTAGTACTAGTAGTCACTCTATTTGCGCCCATCTGATCAAACACTTGCTAGTTAGAGGAACAGTTGGGTTTTTTTGTGTGCGTGCCTGTGTAAATAGTTAGTTTGAAAAAACACACGGGAAGCAACATTTACATACCATGGCAACAATCCCCAGAGTGCAATACATCAATCTGCGAACGGTCGAACTGTTGCTAAGTAATGTAACATCGTCTTTTTATCAGACCTGGTAGTTCAATGGCTACGGGGCTTTAACTTGAACTCGCAACAGAAGCGACGGCAGATCAAATCCCGTGCAGGATCTCTGTAGAAAAACATCTCTGTCTGTTTGTAAATAAATATGAACTGCTTTTGTCCAGAACGCTAACCGGCGACAGTCAGTTGATTTTTATTACAAACGACAAACGAAATTGAAAACCACTCGATTTCGATGAATATTGAATCAATATGAAATTACGATTTCCCAACATTCATTTCCATGGTTTGGATGTGAATGATTTCCCTGGAAAAATTAATCAACTAGCAATAAAACCGTTTACGAGCGGCAAATGAAACTCAATCGTCGATGCAAAACGATACGACTTTCACGGAATTTGCAAAAAGGGGGGCAACTCCCTGCACCTGCAGCATCATCAACAACGCGTGGGGATGGTAGATGGGGACCCATCTCGCAACCGCTTTTTCATTATTATTTTTTTTTGTAGTTGTTTTGCATATAGGCACTTTTGCTTTTTCACGGGAAGAAAGCCGTTTCCCTTCTCTCACGCTCGGCGCGGACGCGGACACATCATATGCAAATTGTAAATGCGCACCTCACACCGAATTATGCTACCGAAAAAGGTATCATATGTATCGAGGGTCGATGCTGGTGGCTTGAATGCCAGGCCACGAGAGGAAGGAAACTGATCTCTCTGAACCTCTGGCGCTTTTGTTTACTCTCCCACAGGGTGGCCAATGTGCTCCAAGACCAAGAGGGTCGACTGGTCTCCTCCGATTATGCAACCGGAGGCGAATTCGCACAGTTCCCCCCCGGCAGACCTTTAGCCCACTGTCCTGTCCGTTTGTGTGTGCGTGCGTCTTTGTTCAAACGCCAATGCACACACCGTTAAAACTGTAAGACAGGTCTCTACCGCGAGGCACCTCTGGCCCTAAGCCACAGCCGGTTTAATTATGTTTTCGTAACAGCGCCAATGGTGAAGGATGGGAAGCAGACGAATCTCGCTCCTCCTCCTCCTACCTCAGTTCCTCACGAAAAGATGAATTGTGGGAAGCGGCGCCACCATAACAACAGTCTCCCCATCAACTCTATCCCTCTCTCCCTCTCTCTGTGCCGGACATTCCGACCCGTTCGATGTATTTGTAGTCGGGGGTAGGTAGTGTGGTAGTGAAATTAGTAGTACTAACATGTCC
>JAOEFI010005238.1:7740-18325 GCA_034621735.1 Anopheles plumbeus | reverse complement strand
CATCATCATCATCTCCGGTTCTCCTGGCGGTGGGTCAAACATTTTCCACCAGAATGAAAACACATTTAAATCGTGCACCGCGCATCTTCGCTTCACCAAATAAAGCACAAGCTTCCTTTTTTTTTGTTAGCTTCCCCCGATTGGTATCACAACACACCGCTTTCCGCGTGCGGTGAAAGGAAAAGCCACCACAGGACACACGGAGAGAGAACGAAGTGTGCAATCAAACGCTGCTGTTGTTGTGCTGTCGGTCTTTTTGTGGTTTTCGCAATTGAACGATTTCCATCTCGATTGCTCTTCAATAGAGCGGCAGGAACGCGCAAAAACTCCGTTTGCAGAATACACGGAAACCGTCCGTCGTCGGTGGTTTTACAGCAGAACACACGAACACACACACATACACACTGTCGGGGTTTGCCTTTTGGATGCCGACTGCAAGTAGCAGTGGCGCGTGAACTTGAGAGCGAGGAAAGGAAATGGAAATGCACAAGTGCACGATATTCGTAAATTGTACTCTCGCTGCCAGCGTGGTCAGGTGCAATTTATTTGCACCAAATTGGAAATGAATCCAAGTCGGTTGCGGTTTGGAGAGCAGTGCAGCAGCCGGGGCCTGCTATCAACTGTCCCCCATTTCCATTTACAAAGCGCTGCTGTTGAACCCCCATTTGCAGGGGAGCATTTAAAATTTGAACACTGGACTGAAAAGGGAGTTTCCCAAGGTGGGAAGAAGACTAAGCCATTTGAGGGACTCTTTCGAAAAGTTATTCAAAAATACTCCATTCGCAATATGGAACTAAAAACTATCAACTCCAGCGTGTGTGCAACGTTTCCCCCCCAAAACGCACACACGCACACAACATAACCGCAGAATTTCCACACCACAGTCCACTCGGTTCTTCGGGTGGGGACCGGAGTGTGACAAACCATTTGACACAACAAAACTGCAGCTGTTGGTTGGTTGTTAGCCAGCGAAACAATGGAGTGTAAATGGCTTACACAAATAAAAGGACCTCGGGGAGGGGGAACTGAGCAAGCATAGACCGCCCTACTGGGAGGAGAGGCCACGCACCCGCACAGCGCTCCCGTTCGGTCCGGACCACAAGCCAAGTGTTTGTGCTCCACATCTTCGACAGCATCTCGTCGAAGTCTTACCAGTTTGCTCACTTGGAACCCCACGACAGAGCCCAGTTTGTACCTCCTAGTCCCGGGACCAGCACACGCAAAAGTGAAAGTGACTATCCCGGCCCTTCCTTCCTTCCTTGCGGCTTCATCAACCCGTCACCCAACAGCCCAGCCAGTGCTGCAGGCGGCACTAAATAAGTAAATAAAAACCGACCATATTGCACATAAAACCACACCCAACCATCAGCAACAGCAGTAGCAGTCATCATGACAAACATGTTGCGCGTCGTCGTTCGACGAGACGTTTTACATCCTTTTGCTTCTGCTTTCACTTTTGTGCTTTATTCCTGCGTCCATCAGTGAATGATGGGACGGGTGATGATGATGATGCTGCTGACGAGACGCACCCATGACGAAGTTCATGATGAAAAGGTTTGTGACCATTTTTGCCGAGAAGAGAAAAAAAAGAAGGAACCTTTTGCAACAGACAATAATAAAATGTCGGCCGGTGGAAAAACTTTTCGGGGTCGAAATAAAATCTTCGTTTGCCGAGAGCTTTTCCGGGAAAGGTGGCGCACATACAAACCGAGTGCTCTCGGCTCCTGCAACCAATTACTTGTTTGGAATGTACCTTGCAAAACAATTTTACTACTCGTGGTCGCGGGGTCTTGCTCGCTTACTCTTTTCCTACCTGCCCCACTTCCCTTCTCTTTCCCCCCCCCCCACCCACACAAACACACCTAATGGGAGTCAAATGGGATGTGTACTTTTTGGAGGTTAAAATACCAGAAGTCCGCATCGTTACTTTGTGCGGCTTCTTCAACAAAAAAAAAACAAGTCTTCCATAAGTCAAACCAGAGAGAGGATGATGATGTAAGACCGGCTAAACTCCGACGAAGGAAGCAAATAACTCTCGTAACATACAGCGCGTGGATGGATTGAATCATATCGTAAACTTTATGCCGTATCATTGATTATCACAATTATTGCTTTTTTACGGCACTTTTACGATTACGGCACACACGAGCGAAAGAGAGCGGAAGATGTATGTTATATGTACCGAGTGAAACTGCGTCTTTACGAGACATATTATGCTTCCGACTCTAATAGAGAGACTCTGGCCCGTATAGCACCGTACCGGAAAGGATCAACAGCATCAAACTTGGGTGGGATGAAAGAAGTGTGTCTGTGTGGAGCACGTCGCAACTGAAGTTCGGAGGATTGCTCCGAAAACTATACCACAGTGGGCCCCGCCGAGGGACTCCTACACAGATTGATGTCACTTTTAAAATGGTTTACAACTTCATAAACAGATCATTGTCCGGTGGGCGGACGACGAGTTAATTAAAATGTGAGCTGCATCAACCCGTAAAGATGTATGGGTTTGAAAATGGAAAATCACTTTTGACGTTCACTATTTGCCGACGACCCTTCCCCCTTCCCACTATGCCCCTCCTCACCCTTCTTCTTTTATGATTCCCTATAATGAACTGTAATTGCGTCGGATTGACCGAAAGTGGAAAACTTTGCAACATTGCCGGCTTACATCCATTGGTTTTCAATAAATACAATAATAATCCCGAACATTAAAAGCTCTGGTTCATTTTGCGCCCTTGTGGCACCCGTCGACCGTAATTGATCTAATGGGGTTTCCCTGCGGCGCCACCAGTCTCGTTTTGATGAAACGAGCAACAGTTTGATTGATGTCCTTCGGAGGAAAAATGGGTGAAATCATTAAAATATGTTCCACCCAGCAGCTTCCGTCGGGGGTCCCAAACCCGCCTTTAATGTACTTTGTGTTGTTGTTGTTGTGTTCATTACATTCGCGTGGGGCGCATGGAAAATGTTTTCCATGAAAAACACAGTAATTAAAATCAAATTATCAAGTTTCGCGGTGGAAGCGTGGTTTTTTCTTGTGTGGTTACTATGGGGATACGCGCTTTTGTGGGTTTTATCCTGCTATTATTACTACCCCGGTACAGGTTGCTGGATGATGTTTAAAAATACACACATCCGCAAAAGTGGATAAAATTAAATTAGGTACACAGGTAGGTGTACTCGAAACCACTGGAAACAAAGTCATTCTATTATTAACCAACCGCTGGTGGAAACGAGAAAAGTTCTAGTGGAAACGAGAGAAGTGCGTTCCGCCATTAGTAAAAAAAATAATGAAGGACCTCTATTTTGATCACAGATGATGTTTCAACCCCCGGGCGTGGAAAACATTGCGCAAATAACTCCTCTTTCTGGTCATCAAATCAAATTTTGCTTTCCCAACTAAACAAAGAGAGAGAAAGAGAAAGATAGAGAGAGATCTGAGAGACAAAGGGATACTGCAATAAAACGTGTTTTGATTAAGAACGGAACATAAACGTTGTCTCCGGGAGCGCAACGGTTTTATCACCGAACGTACGATTTATATGGAAATGGCCGGATAAACGGCCACTGATAATCCACCCCCCTCCGCCCGCAAAAAAGGGCACAGGCAAACAACAAACAAACAACAATTCTACTACTACTACCCCATCAAAACGTTGGCACGATATGTCAACCGACCAGGCGAAGGAAACCAGGGGGCGCCATTTGTAAAACTGGCGACCTGCAAATAGGGCACTGACTAGCGCTGCGGAACCTTGACCTGAATTTTTATTGCCTACGGTCGCCGCGACGACTGCACGGCATCAGCAGTGGCATGGCGGAAAATCGGACAGATAAGAACTGACATGTACTGGCGGGACCCGCGGCGGCCATTGGTTTCCCAATGAACACTTTCTTTGTTTGTTTGGCTTTGCTTTTCTTCATGTTGACGTACGTTTATGTTCTGCCGGGCCGCTGGAAACAATCGCTTCCATTTTCCAGAGGAACGAGCGGCAAAAAAAGAAGAAGCTCAAGCAAAAATGAGAGTGAAAAACAAGAACTCTTGACGGCGCCCTCTCGTGAGGGTGGATGAAAGCGAAACAAAAAAATACAGATTCCGTTCAATCTTAACGACCGCAACGGAGGGTTAGTGGAGCGACCTCCCTTCGTCGCAACGGGCGCCCTTTTGATATTAATTAGCTGATATGAATCATATGTTGCCGGCTGTGTGGTGTGGGGTGTGCGGTGAGGCACAAGCAGGCGAAATCAGGAGTGTGTTCCGCAACACACGCGACCCCAAAGGGAACACAGTGGAACCATTCCGACCAATTCCCAGGACCTTCTTCTTGTGTTTGTACGATGATGACACACACATACGATCTAGAGTCATCCCCGATGGCGAGGCCACTTTGTTTGTTTGTCGTTTAAGGTTGCCCTTTGTCCCGTCCTAGCCCGCGCGACTACCAACCAGCACCTTTTGGGACACTCAACAATTCATCTCCCCGGAAAGCGGGTTGGGGACATTAGGGGTTGCCCCCGAGGGGCGTGGAAATGTGTTAGAAGTCAATATATTATGAAAATTGCCAGAACTTCGGCATTGCGGAAGCGCACCCGGAAGATTTATCATCATTTCTAACCTCACACCGACGCCGAGATACGACGGTGGGGGATCCTCCTCATCCTCCACCCTCCACTCACTCCTGGATGGCCAGGAAAAAATGCCCCTTTTTGGCAACAAATGGCACAGAATTCGTACGGCTTACAACGCACATTACAATGTTTATACCGTTTCATCGTAATTACACATCAATGGTGTCGGTGTGCGCTGGTGGTGAGGGCAGGTGGTGTTGGCCATCCGCCCCCGCGGGGGTAGGCGCGAACAGCCTGCGTGATAAATGACGGTTGTGTCTTGTTTGTTTGTTTGTGCCGCCCCACGGTTCTATCGTTCCACCCTGTATTTTTGGCAACACTTTGGCCACAAAGCTCTCCGAGTTATTTTTGTGGAATTTAAAATGGTTTCGTTTTTTTTGTTCTTTCTTTATTGCTGTGTCTCTCCAATGCCCTGTTCGCCATAAAATCCGCTTAAATTCCGCCATCCACTCCAGCATATGGCGCGCGTAACTCCACACAATTCTGAGTTGGGCTTTATCTCTTCAGGAGTATGATATTTTTCTTCTCTTCTTTCTTCGCATCCCTCACACAATATGGACAACAAGTCGCGTAGAATGTTGCCGAATGTAACGAATGGATCCATTCAGAAACATTCAAGGAGAAAAAGAAGATAATAAAATGTTAAGCAAATAAGTATTAAGGAGACTTTTCCTCTGCCAGGGTACGTGTGCGAGACCACACACCAGCACAAAAACCATAAATGTGCAGCATATGTGACCCTTTCTTTTCCTTTTCGCAAGAGGTGTGTCGTCGTATCCAAGTCTTCTTATTTGAAACTGAATTGAAGACGGGAAACCGATTGCGACTCCGACGACGACGACGATTCCAATGCACGCAAGCACCGAGGGAACTTTTGCGTAAGCTGTTTAATTCAAATAGGATTTAAGTCGTGTTTCAGCATTTTAACTGCACGCAAACGAACCACCCATCCCTCGTGTTGTTCTGGGAATATGGGAATGTGCCGGAGCGATTCCGTCGGCGGAAATGACATTTCCTGAAGTTGAGAAGATTCGTCCGGAGTCTTGCGCTTTCGCGATGAAAGGGATAATGCGTGGATCAGGGTGGGTTGGCCGCCTATTCTCGAATCGCGAAGGAAGTGCACGATACTTGCGCTTCAGGAGAGACCGCACAAGATGCACGTTGATTTCGGTGACGAGTCCCTGCGAGTTCTTGGTTCTGCGGATGCGATAGCAGAAACACAACACCCGGTTGTGGTTTTGTCGTCGTCGTCGTCGTCGTCGTGGACGTCGTGGGTCTACACGGGTGGGCGAAAAAAGTTCATTTCCTTGCAACCCGACAACAAAACAGAATCGCTTCTTCCTCATGAAAAACACGGCGGAAAGTTCCACTCAAGGATATCCCGAGCATTTTAGGCCCACATACACCCACGGCACCATGGCTGGAGGGTTCTTGGCTCTCCTTTCCGGCCGGGAATATTTTCTTCCGCATCTCGCCGTTTGGCGGGCGTAAGGCCTCGTAAGGTCATCGGAGCGCGAAACGGTGTCTACTAGCGTTGCGTTTCGGTGGATCCTGCACGACGGCGTCGAGTCATCGGAACGGTCCCGCTTCTTTTCTAGCCCATTTAAGCACCATCACCATGATTATCGTCTCTTTCTCCCATTCGGCCGCTAGCGGAGTTAGCGCCACGGCACCGAAACTACCACTACTGTGGCGGCGGTTTTCATGATGAGCGAATTCTTGGGACCCCTTCTATTGTTGAATCCGGTCTCAACTGCTGCTGCTGCTACTGCAGGTCGGTCCTACTTCCTTATCATCAACGGTTTTCCCTCGCTCGGCGAACGGCAGCAGCAGCAAACGGCGACGCTATCCATCCGTGCGCCAACGTTCGCCCCGAACGGCCTCCATCCATCGTTCGCATCGGATATGCTGATGATGACGCGACGGAAAACCTTTCTAGTTCAATCTGCCAACACCGCATCAGGAGAGTTCAGGAGACGGGCCAGGGGAGGGACACACAACATGTGGAAGTGAGCGCGAGCCTCCTACCCACACTGGCACAGTGCAGCATCCTTGATTCCTTCGGACTAGCTGGGTGGGGTGGTTGCTGTCGGTCGAGATTTATGCTACCACCCGTGGCCACAAAAGACTCCTGCTTTTCTGCGCTTTTCCCGAAAGTGTCAGCAAAATTTTGCCATCACTCCCGAGGCCCCTTCGCGCTCTGCGGAAGGCAGTTTTTGGTTGTGCGGACACTTCCTTCGCTTCTGTTCCCTTCTCCGGGGTCGGGTGGTTTCCCGGTGGACTTGCGAGCAGCTGCGCGCCTCCGACGACGACGACGACGACGAAGCTAATGTCAAATGTGAAACAAATTGATGCTGGAACTGGCAGCCTGCGAGATTATATCAGGCCAACCGTAGCCATCCATCGTCATCAGCTTCTAGTTTGGGGGCGAGTATATATTTTTTCCATCGCTTCGTCCTCGGTAGAACGTTCTCCGTGCTTCCGGCCTATAATGGGCCTAATTCTAGGCATGACGGCCCAATACTTTTCCCCAGATGAGCTCTGTGTGACTTCTTTTTATGGCGCAAAAAGCGGGTTTTTATAGCGAAAAGAACATCAGTGGCTTTTTTAGGGGTCTTCCTTTTCTTCCGAGATTCTATTTTCCTCTTTCGAATTAAAGACAACACTTTCCTGATTCAACGATAAAAACAGCCCTAAAACGTTAGGTTAGGATCAGGCGTTGAATCATGAATCGTGCGTTCGTTAGCTGTGCTCGTGTGTTGTGTGTGATTGAAGCATATCGTAATCCTTACCTCAACGTACATGTGCACAATGGCAATAGTTTTTCTTCGAGGTGGGAGTGCTTCTGAGAAAGCAGCTTGATAAAATCCACCCCATTGTCGAAAACGTCGTGCATGTGGACTTATTACTTATTGTGGGTCCCACAGCGTGTCTTCTCCATCATCCGATGGTACGCGACACGATCACGATTCCTCGCGCTGTGGGAGTATAAGGAATGCCTAAGCAAACCAGGGAAATCACTGAACCTCCTCCTTGCGACTACCCTTTGCCTCTTTCTGTCATATAATCTTGGCATTAATAAAATCCCCAAAGCGACGTGAAACCAACATCGCGTGCTCAGCCTAAGATGTCGCCTTTCATCACCGTTGCCCGTCCCGTCCATGGTGTGTGTTCCCAGTACCGCCCCAAGCCGCGATCGACGTCGCATAGCGAGACACACCAATCGGGATTATTGCATCAGTCAAAGACAAACAAGATCAAGGGCATTGTGTCGCCCAGCGCACGGGAGGAGGGCCTCTTTTGCGGCCGTGACTAATTCCGAGCCATACCCGAGCTCGCCTCTCGCGAACTCCACCGATGCCAACCCGCCTCTCAATATGCCACTTCCACTATGTTACAAAAGATGAGCATCGTCGTCGGCGGCGTCGTCGGCGGCGTCATCATCATGCTGAGACTGTGCTTTAATTAAATTAAACTCAATTACAATTCTCCCACGACTCGCTACTCTTTGTCCGCCCCTCGAGGAAAGGGGAGTAGTCGGCGGAAATGCTTTGCATCTCAAGAGCCGTCTGGAGAGAACCGGGCGGAAACTTTGCCGCAACAGGAACCGTTCTTCCTTCCCCTGCCCTTTTAGGAACTACATTTAGCTGTCTTTCTCTCTCCTTTTCTTTTTGTTCACGTTCCTAACAAATCACCTCCCATTCGTAATCAGTTTTGCGTAATTACTTCAATCAATTTTTCCACCATCACTGGCTTTTGAGGGTCTCGGGTTTTGGTTGTTCGTTTGTGGGTTTTGGCTTGCAAAAGTTGAGTCGAGTTTGAAAGGAGGTGGCCGGCAGTAAATCACTCTCAGCAACTCGCGGCAGAACCAGCCTGGACCACCCGGTCGGAAGTTTTTCTTTCATTCTGGCCATCAATTTCCCTTTTTCTCGGTGGTAGCCACAGAATAAGAATGCGCGCATTTGCGGTCGTTAGAATCAGTTCCAATTTCCTACTCCGTTTTTTTCCTACTGCTCCACGGTGCGTTTCTTTTCACTTCCGGTTTCTTTTTTTGTATAAAATGTTGTGGCCACTAAGCAATGGGTTGCAGAGATGCGAAATTTTTAACTTTTTCCCTCATTGCCGGTCGCGAAAGGAGAAAAAAGGAGTGCCGCCGAGTTTCCAACGAGCGCGACGCGCGACGAGGAAGTTTCCCCATTCTGTTGTTTGGCGTTTGACGTTGTTCTGCTGCCGGAGAGAAAGAGAGAAAGAGGGCGACACACAATTGTCCCAAACTTAACGATAACGAAGGTACGAAAGGGTAACAAGGGTCTGGCGAGGGGTTTGCGGAGTACACCTCCGAGAACCGGAAACAAACACTTCCTGTTGGTCAGCAACATATTTCGACGAGCCAGAAAAGACCCTGTGTTCCCGGCGGTGACTAACTTTAAAGAAAAACTTTTTCTTCCCGCAATCCGCCGCCTATCGCTTTTCCTGGAGTAGGATTTTCACGACCCCACCCCACCCACTAGGCTAGGGTGGGGGCGCAAGGAGACAAACTCTGAATTAAAACTTTTTCCCGCCAGCGTCCACGGCGTGTTTCTCCGACGAGTCGGGATCCACTTTCGCTTGATGTTTATGGTTTACGGTCGCTTGCAACGGGCGATACAAAGAGTTGGTGCAAGAAAGAGTATGTGTAGTGTAGGGGTTGTAGGGGATGATCCTTCCGGTGGTCAGCAGCGGAACGAAGGGAACCAAAGAAAAACTCAACCGTCCCTGCTAGCAAACGTCGCGTTCAAAGTGTTCGCTCGAACGTTAAGCGAAACTTTTGCTGCAGCAATTTCTTTTTCGACTCAGGAAGAGGGGCAGACAAGGGAGCGAAAGAGTGAACTGGGAAGATTCGTCAACTCCAAAGCAAAAGTTGCTTAAAGGAAACATAATGAGCGCGAATAGTTACTTGAAAAAAAAAAAACGGCATAGAACTGTAAATTGAGACGTTGCCTTGACGCCGGAGAATTCGAGATCCTTTCGAATGAAATTGTTCAATAGAAATAGTATGGAGTATGTGTGAGCTGTGAGTGTGAGGATGTGAGCTTATAAAATCCTACAAATTGTGTGATTTGAAGCACAATATTCCCTAGATAAAGAGCAAGTTTAAAATGACCCTTACTGACCATACAGATGGATATGATGGATCTCCAAATTGTATTCCTGTTGATCTTCTGATCTTGGTTTTGAAAAACCAATTTCCCTAAACAATTAGGCACCATAGAAATACAAACTGCATCCAGCTGCATCTCTACTATGGCCTCCACCACCTGCAGGATTCATTCCAGTAAACGAACCTTCTCTTTTCTCTGGTTCCGGTAGGAAACACAAAGTGCTAATTAAATTAGGTCCACGAAAAAGCGCCCAACTAATTAGACGGAAGCGACGAGCGTTTCCAGCAGCATCATGCGCTGCTTTCCTCCGCTGTCCGACGTTTTGAACCCGGTGTGTTACAGGGTGCACCATATAGCCCGCATTAACCCACGGACGGGTCGGTCAGGTGGGCACAAAACCGAGACGTACACAGCCAACGACGAGAAGGTGTTCGGTCAGCGGTCAATTGAGCGAATGTGGCCCGCGTTGTTGCCACCGACCGAGCAGAAGGAAACGCTCGTTATTACACCTTCGCGCCGGTGGTCGAAGGTGACCACACGCTTTCCCATTTTCCACGGCAGGACGCTGGCAGGATTCGCTCGCACAACTGGGAAGGAAAACATTACCGACCATTAAACGGTCAACTGTTTCCTCGTCGCTCGATGATGCTGGGTAACGGACGAGCTTCCGGGGGATGGAAAACGATATTTTTCTCCTCCCCCTCCTGGTTGCTTTGTGGCCAATTGCTGCCCCAACATGTGGGGAAAAATGAGCGTATTGAAATAATTTATTATTGAAATTAAATTAATTTTAATCAGCTTACATGAATCGATGG